>CAESWR010000054.1:166343-187459 GCA_903171835.1 Mullus surmuletus | reverse complement strand
AAAAAAAATCCATCGGCCAGCACCACCACCACATAGCCGCACAGTCCAATCCAGCCCGGGAGTCCTCAAAGTGGCGAGGCGACAGTGTGCTACCGCTCCGACCGCCGGTTACTTCTGGATGTAGATGATGATGATGCACAGCGTTCCCACGAGTCCCAGCGCCTGGATACCCAGGAACCACAGCAGCATCCAGAAGAACACGATCACCACCGGCTCCACGATCTTGTCCCCGAAGTACATCTGGCTGAAGCCCATCCCCCGCAGACCCTTGTTCAGCATCCCGAACAGTGTCCCCATGCGCTCGCAGTCGTCCAGCTGGGGCCGGGTGGTGGGGTCGTCCACCTGCGGCCACCTCTGGCTGGGGTCAAACAAGGGTCGCGGCCGGGTCCGGCTGGGATCGACCTGGAGGTGAAATACAGTTCAGAGTTTGATTTTACTCCTGTGTGAGACCCTTTAAGCAGTCATCAGTCTTTTTCCACATCTATTTCTACAGCATCGGCTTCTCTTACACCGATTAAATCTTCCCCAGCAGAAATCTAACCCATTTG
Source organism: Mullus surmuletus (assembly GCA_903171835.1). Taxonomy (NCBI): domain Eukaryota; kingdom Metazoa; phylum Chordata; class Actinopteri; order Syngnathiformes; family Mullidae; genus Mullus; species Mullus surmuletus. The sequence goes on along the minus strand of CAESWR010000054.1, from coordinate 186,911 downwards.
CTACTAACAGGAGCTGTGATCTTGAATTCTTAATGCCCACATGGCTCCTTCACAATAGCTTCCCTTTGGGCAGGGCTTCCCTTCAATAAACTTTCAGATATCCACTGACGCAGATCCACAAAATTGAATTCACAGGTCTTGCAGAACCAATTTGCCAGCAGCTGCAGCACATGTGACAGATACAGCAGCCTTCACGGACCTTTTTTCCCACCTTATTGTCATGTTACGACTTCGTTACAGTCGTCTTAAAAGTGTAGTGAATGTAACACGTGCAGAAAAACACTCTCACTGGCAGCCAAGGAGCGTCCGAACATAATTCAACTTTATGACCAGCGTTCCGGGAAGGCATTACTGCTGCACAGAACACAACAATGGACAAAGACCCCCGGGCTTCACTATGTATTTATATAGGAAAACAGCCTCAAAGAGCAGTTGCAGAGTAAAAAAAAAAAAAGGTGGTTGTACTCGTTCTTCATCTGAATACTTCACAACACCACAATGTAATGGTCCCTGAAATGTGAAACCATTGTTTTCCCCCCTCCTTTAAGTATGTTATTATCCTCTGAGGTAAGTGTGTGTGTGTTACATCTCCTGTGCAGCAGCAGTGTTGAGTCCTGAATGGAAAAACACGGTCATTAACAGTGTCCTCTAACAGCAGATGTTGTGAAATAACAGCCTGTGCTGCACAAAAGACTGTTTGCAGTCTGAGCTCCACTTGCTGATAAAGAAAAGTTCCACAAGAACTGCGCCCACAATCCGCTTGTTTTCCCTCCCAAGTGGCCCACTGATAACACGCTGACGGCTCGCACACAGCCGACACATTTCACCCGTTTATCCTTCACAATCTGGCGAGTTGCTGATGAAACTAACGCCGAACTGTCGGGTAGATGCTGCAGATAAGTAATAGCTCCTAAAATCCATTCAAACCGCCGCGCAACGCCTGATTTCAACAGAAACACCTTCAAACACTGTGTTTCTTAACGGAGTCCGCCGCCGCGCCGCACTGACAGCTGATCAAAGACGAGCGGCGGATCGATACCAACACGCTCCGCGTTGACAACAGCGAGCGACTAGCCGTCAAACACATCGATTTACGGGCAATAATCGCCCGGTTTTGGCTGATGACAGGGTTAGCATGGTGGCTAAAGCTAGCCGGTGGTTCCGCTGTTACCCGGAGCCGCTGCTGCTGCTGCTGCTGCTGCTGCTTCGCGCCGCCGCTGACAGGTGTCGAGGCGGAGAGAGCGCGCCACCGCCGCTCCGTGTCCGGCGGCGCCTCGTCCAGCTGGCGTCGGTGGAGGACGCAGTGGTCGCTCGCCGGAGGTCTCACAGCGGACATGTTTGTTGTTGTTTTTGTTTTACGGCTCGTCGCTCGACGACAACTTTCGGGAATCACAACATGCGAGTGGAGTGATTTGATAAGCAGGTCCACTACGTCCGCCCTGCCAGGCGCGCTCCCGATTAGCTCGGCGACATCACCGTAGATATACGCGCGCGACGGTGTCCATGCGTCCACGCCGCCGCCATCTTGCTCAGGGGCGCGCTTCCACCGCGGTAGACAGCGTTGGTAATTGGACTCGGGGATGTCTCGTACCCTGAGCAACATGGCGGTGGGGTTGTCGCATCTGCGGTGTATATCTATGATCGGGAGTTCCACAGCTATTTACGCCCCCTGCAGGTCACATGTATTAACCCCTACCACGTATGAAACCACCTTTTCTGCAGACCGTTAAAAGTCTCCCCAAGGCGACGTTTCCACACCTTTGCCACACAAAGACGGATGGAAAAAATACACATGTCTTTACTGGTCTTGTGACACTGGTGATCTCATCAATGGTCACACTGTGGGAAACAAGTCAGTCCACTGTAGATGTGGTCAAAGAAATAAACAACTGTAATTGTATATGTTTTGTTTGCGAGGTCATTAATGGGGGCTATAGCTTTCTAGGGGAAAAATCTGTTTATTTTTCATTACTAACGTGTGTTTTCTGTTGTTGTCGTGAAGTCATTTACTAATTTCAAAAGTTGGTGAGAAACAACATCCTGTAACGGACAGTGAGGGTGTTATTTTGACTCCATTAATACGTGATGGGAGAGGGCCCTCACAGTGGTATTTACTTTGTTTTGAGGATCATGTCCTTGAAGCGGTGCCAACTGGTACATTGGCTTCTTTTGAAGATCCTTCTGTTTTAGCTATATCCCACAGAGTGTGACGCAACTGGTTTGGGGGCTATTGTTTCTTCATTTCCTGCTGACAGGGAGTCACAAGACATATCACACTGCACTCACATTGGACTGAGAATTTTGACATTCCTTCCACCAGAAATGGGTCTCTTGCATCACTCTGCACATTAGGATGTGTTCCAGTCCGGGGCTTGGCATCTCCAATTGGTGCGTTGCCGACAAGAGTTGATATTGGCTCATATTCAATCAAAGGCAGGTCATTCCAAGGTATAGACCAGATAACTTCAAAGGTATCCTTGTTATTATGCAATTTCAAATTCAATACCTCTCAAAATTCAATATCTGGGACTGCGAGTTCAGTACGCCAGAACACTCAATAGATGCTAGCTTCTCATCTCTAGAAGGAGACTACCTGGAGTTATGGCAATCATTTTTATGTTAGGGTTAATGTAACTGTATGAGAAAAGGGTCAGAGGTCAGCAGGGACCCCAAGATCCATGCTCCGCTTCTTCTTCTCCCATAGAGACTCAGGATAAAGCCAGATGTGTTCAGCATCCATGAAAATATGGAGCTAGATGGTTTTTAACACTCAACCACATTCCATTGAGGGGTCGTCGCAGGGATTCATCAATGAGGGTCAGGTCAGGTCAACTATTGACCAACAACTCGGGAAGGCAGTCTTCACAACAGAACGTGGTAGGGACCCGGGACCAAAACCAATTTATTCATTTGGCTACCCCGTTTCCACACTTCTAGATTTTTGGGGTCAGGAGCTATTGTCAGTCAAAAATCCCAGAGTTTTCAAAAAGGCCTTGAAAATCTTGATTTGTTTGCAAAAATGACAATTGCCAAAGAGTAAAATGGGGTCCTTGCACTCTTAAGTGCTTCCGCCCTAAATATGTCCAGTTTAATAAGTGAAGAAAAATAGTTTTTGGCTAATGCTCAAATTTGATTTTGAGTCCAGGTTTTCAAGGGTAAAGAATCTCAGTACGTCAGTGATTGCGGAATGTCATGTGATAGCTTTAAGCACTACTTAAAAAAAGAATCAACAAAACAAACAGCTCTCAGCCCGGTGTTAGAAGCGCAATAATATGTTTTGAGATGTTCTGGTCTGGAGGGAGTCCAAAGCAGGGTGGTAAAGCCTTGTGTTGGCCCTGATGTTGTGATTTGTTATTTTAACAGTGCGGCGTGGGATTACATGCCGCTTGCAAGCAGCGTAATCCCAGCTAATCTGGGATTCTCTTTCACTCTGCACTTCACCTCAAACTGGAGAGGACTGGGAATATGGAAACACAAAGGGCTTGTGTGGGGACGGGCTGCGTCTGATGAAGGATGTATCTGCTGCTCTTTGTCCACCTGCTGCTCCTTCCACTGTTGACGGTTAACTCGTGTCCGGCTCGGTGTGCCTGCAACTCTGTGAACTCTGGGACAGCAGAGCTCAGGTTGAGTAAGACTGACTTCATTCATTTTAACTCTTTCTCTTGCTCCTCTCTCCTTCGTGGGTGTGTGTGCATGTTGCTGCTGCTGCTCCTGTTGATGCTACTGATGCTTTGTGAGCCATATTTTTTTCAGTGTGAGCTGTAATTTGATATTCAATTTAACCACTAAAAGGGCATGCAAACTCTGGGGATGCCGCCCATATTCTATTGTCTTTGTTGATCATTTTTGATAATTATGTGCAGATTTTGATGTTAGTGACATTAGCAATACAGTGTACAATTACAGCAGTGACCCATTTAAAATATAGTTGTCTTTTATCGTAAATATGTGGTTACTCATGGCTTTCTGTGAAAAATTCGAATAACTGACCAAAATAATATTTGTACAGAGAAACAAAGCAATACCAGGATATTATGTACGAAGGATGATGTATTCAAAACAGATACTTTATTTTTTTCATATAACAGCTGCAGTATTATTCTTTTCTTCTTCTTTAAGCGCTATTCTACATTTCAGTACCACTTTTACTTAATGATGGATAATTTAAAAATGTAAACAGTGTGTAGCATTACTGTTCGGCCAGTCAGAAATCAGAAGACCTTCTTCATACTAGTGTACGCCATGTGCTCGGATGAGTATTTAAGTACAGACTACAATGAAAACCTCACACTAGTCTTGTTTTTCCACCAGGTTGGTGAAGTGCAGTGACCCTGGAATCACAGCCGTCCCCATCAACGTCCCTGCCAACACGGTCAAACTACGTCTGGAGAAGACCCCGATTACCAGGGTGCCCCGGGCAGCCTTCTACAACTTGTCGGAGCTGCTCTTCCTGTGGCTGACCTACAACTCCATCACGTCCATCCACCCCAGCAGCTTTGTCAACCTGAAGGCTCTGAGGGAGCTGCGGCTGGACGGGAACCTCCTGGCGACCTTCCCCTGGGAGGGTCTGAGGGACATGCCCCGCCTCCAGACGCTGGGCCTCCACAACAACCGTCTGTCCAGCCTCCCCTCCCATGCTGCGCTCTTCCTCCCCAATATCACCTACCTCGACCTCTCCAGCAACAGATTGACTATTCTATCTGCCGAGCTGCTGGACCTCTGGTTCCCCCTCCCGGGTCAACAGGGAGGGCCGGTACAAAGAAGGATTTTGGGTACATTTTCTTACTGATATAACGATCGATCAAAGATTTCAATGATACAAACAGGCTGAATCTTCCCAAACTCAGGTCTCCATGACAACCCCTGGCTGTGTGACTGCCAGATCTCCTTGGTGATGTCCCTCTCCATGTCCCTGGGGAGTCCGGTGGTCCTCATGGACCAGCTGCTGACCTGCAGCAGGGCCCCGGGTCAGTCCGGGATGCTGCTGACCCAGGCCGAGCTCCCACGCTGCATGAGGCCCTCGGTCCAGCCGGCCGCCACCCGAGTCGCCTCCCCGCTGGGCAGCAACGTCATCCTGCGCTGCGACGCCACCGGATACCCAACGCCCACCCTGACCTGGATCAAGACCTCAACTTACGCCGGTGAGGACGCCTAGGGTCGCTCTCAGGAAAGACCTATGCTCACATTCATGCTGATGATGATATCATTATCTGTGCAGATTGCTGCCAACAGAACATCCTGGAGAACTCTGAACCGCTACCCAGGAATTTGGAAAGCTGTAAGTTCTCTCATTTGTATATATTTCTGTTTTGTGCCGTATTTTCAGCACTGAGGTTAGAGTCAAATCACTCGGGCCTCTAGGTGCTGTGGTTGATTTGATGCAGAAGTTGATTTAAGGGCATACATACTTTTAAGCAGAAAGCTAGGCAGCAGTGAAGATATACAGTCAAATTTCAATGGAAACAACATCAGTCAAGAAGTAGGACGTCACAAACTGGTGTAATTCTTCAATTCGTTCAAAAATCTTGTGTCCTACAGTACTGGACCTCGCCAAATAATGAATATATTGGATGTCTGCAAAAAATGACTAAATCATGTATCTCAAATCATGAATACATAATGTTGATGGATGGTCCACCAAAGTGATTCTCCTCTAGTCATGCAGGGGTCTCCTCGGGTCGGGGTCCGCTGGTCCATCATCAGCCTGAACGGCCTGTCGTACAAGGACGCCGGCGAGTACCGCTGCCAGGCCCGCAACATGGCGGGAATATCAGAGGCTCCCATCAAGCTGAGGGTGCTGGGAGTCACAAAATTGTCCCGCTTTCCGAAAAAAAAGCCCCAGAAACCTGCACCCATGCTCACGCCAAAGTACAGGAAGCCGAACCGGACTGTAGCCGCTTCCCCGACGCCATCGCCGAAGGACAATCAGATCCCCCAAAATCTCACCTCGCCCATTACCACGAACAACCCAGAGACAACTTCCGATCTGGAGTCCAAAGTTTTCCCCATAAACAAATGATGCATACGTGGACGGGAGCCAGAAAGGTCAAAGATTCAGAGGTCGGTTCACCTGGTTCAACTGGTCGACTGCAAGCAAAGGACTTCAAAACAATGCTGTGAGCGGATGAGCCGTACTGTAACGCAATAAAATATGTCACAGGTACGATTTGCTGCATCATATGTGACACAGTTGCAGAGAATAAACACTTGGGCACGAGCCAAAAACATGGAGATTTACACAAAAGCGCCTTTAGTGCGACAGATTATAACATCAGATAATAACGGAATCGCTTAGAGAAGAGATCAAGAGAAAGCCTGTTATTATTAATACAGGAAATCCTCTTTGATGCTGCTGTACGTCTATGCCAGCGCCAGCAGGTGGCAGCAGCGCACACTCAAGAGGTGAAAGCGAGTTGACCTCCAGAGACAGTTAACTGCCTGTTGTCAACTATTTTCACCAAAAACGTCTCATATTACCAGGTTTTGGGCCATATGGAAAGCGAAACTCCCTTTAACTCTCCGAATGCTCTTAAAAACATCAAAGCACATGCTCGCGTAACAATGAAAAATCCTCTTTGAAAACCTGGTCAGACACTGATTGGAGGCAGATGTTGGTTCTTTGCACACAAATCAAAACACTCCTGGTCTCAAACAAATGAAAGATGATTAATATCCAGGTTTGAGGCTTGTAAATTATGTCTGGCAATAACTCTTTGCAGCTGCTCAGCCCCCATACGTGAACACTGAACAATGATCTCTTTTACTAGACCAGGGCCGACATCCTAAACACTCCACTGCGAACCGAGTCGAACGCTCAAAATGACCCAACTGGTGAAAGTTAAGCTGACAGTTTGGACTCTTTAGGAGTCGGGTCAATCAAGTGTGTCGGCCCAAGCATGTGATGTGATTTCCTGTACCTGTTATGTTTGTTTTGTTCATGTACTGGAGTGTGTTTTTTTCAGTGCACGAACAACACTCAAATCTACAGTTTTGCAGTCGTTTCTATTAGTTAATAAACATTTTATGACACTTTTTTCTCTTTGAGTTTTGAGATACAACAGGGTAAAAAAAAAGAGGTTTTTTTCACATCCTGGTGTCTTTTTCTAGATAAAAACATCCATTAAACATGGCTTTCACAGTCTGTTTTCCTCAGTGGAAGCCGTCTTATATCAAGAGGCCGCCCCTATACGCCTTGATGCTCGTCGCCGGGGAACAGGGGGGCCCCGCTGTTGTTGCTCGGTTGTAATGTGAGAAACGATGCTGCTGTAAATCGCATCCCGTGACAGCATTCGAGTGTGTTTTCTCGCTGGGCCTTGCATAAACTTTGCTGTGGTTTTTGCCAGAAAACAAAACGAAACCACCAACGCACAGGGTTTTCACAAAAGAGTTAAAGAAAAAGATGCCAAACAGGTAAGAAAATCTAAATCAAAATAGGAGTTGATTAAACGACAGTATAAAGAAGGGACAGTGTTTTTGGCTGCTTCTTCGAGCTGCGACACCAGCCCGCTCTTTCACCCGTCATGTGACCAAAACAAAAAGAGACAAATGACAGATTGAAAGCAAATACAAGTGTTGAAAAAATATCAAACAGATGCTCCTGTATGATTTCCAGGCCTGGCCAGTTTTGTGGGGGATGAAAGTAATGTGGCAGATCTTGAGCCACTAAGTCAAGACATCTTGGAGCGGCATGTTAAAAAGTTCCACAAGCTTGGTGAACAAGAAAAAGGAAAACCAGATTTTCTGGAGTCCCCCAATGGAAAAAACACCTATTTAAGCACACAGAGTGACTCACACACACACTGTCCTTAACTCAGGTTGGGGTGTTACTCTAATTTACTTCACTTGTACATGCAAAAACTTGAATGATTATTGTCTTCTTTCTTTACATGGAGGGTTGACTTTTGTGTGGCCTCAGTGGACCAGAACAGAACAGAGTGATTCTTCTTACCTTGGAAAAAGTGTGTTCCTCTCATTGACTTCAGCATCTGTGAATCTCCATTTCGTCCGTGCCAGCAAAATGCATGCAAACACTCATTCCTGCCGAATTACCGCATAATACGAATGGATTAATCATCCTGATGTCCCTTATGATTGCTGGACGGGGTTGACTTTCCATACTTTTGAAATCCTTCCTTTGGCATCGTCGCATTATTCAAATCGCAGATCATATCAACTCATCCATACGTCAGGGAAGCGGCGTACATCAAGAATGTGAAGAGAGTGAGATTTATTTACACAGCAAAAGACAAGCAGATGTTCCGCCGTAAAGTATATGAGGAGCAAAGCATCATACGAGACGAAAATGCGCAAAAGTCGACGTGATTTAGGAAAAGCAAGGGAATATACTTTGGCCCTGAGTGGGTTATTGAACAAAGGCCAGTGGCGTTGGACCATCGAACAGCGAAAGTCGTCCAAGGCGTACATTTAAATCAGGGCTGTGGAGTGGAAACATAAAGTCCCCGGTTAGCTGACCTAACAGCAATCTCTCCTCATCTCAACTCTACCATCTTCGTATAGCACTTTGCACCCCATAAAAACAGGCTGCTTCTCCGACTGAGGCAGGAAACATTACGTGAACGATGACGCAAAGAAATGACACGTCTAATTTTAGAGATATTTTCAGAAATGGAAAAATACTCCAGTGCAGGAGTATCGCAACGTAGGGTTGGATTATAATTGATTGCTCCACGTGAATTTTAATGTGTGATCTGGATATAATAATCTTGTATAAGAAGTGACGCAGAAGTGATGTCACCCATTGGTTCATGGAGTCTTTGTACCATATTTTATAATTATATAATATTTGGATGGAGTCCTGTGAGGGAGGAAATGAGTGTTGCTGGACAAAATGGTAGCCCGCCCTAAAGGATCCCAAACATCTCCACCGATTTAATTTTTTTCCAGTGGAAAAAAAACAAAAGGGAAAGTTTATTGTGGCAGAAAATCAAGCGAGAAGTAGTCCGATTTTCCCATAGACAGCCATATCACCATATATGGGGATCCATATAGCCTGGATCCCAAAGAGGCTTCAATTCTTGCACAGGGACCACAGATTAAACTGAGCCCTGCTTGAGCTGTGATTTATCTTCGTCACACACACACTGTCCTTGTAAAACGGACTCCTGAGTTTTACGGTGTATCTCTTGGATGCACTCCGGCGTCAATCACGCGGCCGGTAAATCTTTGACTGCGGTGTCAGACGCCCGGGCCTTCATCGTGGTTGTCACGTTTTTGCTAACTTCCTTGCGCACATCTGCTCGCCCTAATCCGGGTTCTGTTGGTCTTGCTGACTTTTACAATGTTTGTGCTTCGTGTGTTATGTTCGAAGGCTCCGCGGTGCGCAGCGGGAACCGAGACAGGAGGAGCCGCTGGGGTTTTTCCCAACTCTGCATTTCCATTTCTTTTCCTTTTTCTTTTCTTTCTGCAATGTATATCCTCAGCATAACTTTCAAATCTCTCCCCTTCCCCTGGGCAATTAGAGCACCATGCGATTGTTGAAATGACCATTGGGCCATTCTTGTGGAGGATTTGACTTTTTGGAAGATTAATTTGTTAGAATAACGTTTTCCCACATGTCTGAAATGTAATAAACCTCCACTTTTTTTTTATCCCAGCTTGGCCCTACAATCTGCAGCAAAGTTTGGAGTCCTCCGCAAAGCGTGATTATGAAGTTTCACGCTCATTTCTTCCTTTAACAGGTGTGGAAACATTTACCCAGCGGAGACATGTTGGACACACAGGCAGAACAGCCTCGATAAATGATCGTGCAGCGGAAGAAAGAAAGAAAAAAACCATATAACAAACATAAAGTGTTAATCCGTCTTGTTTCGCTCAGCACAATGCAGCCTTTGTCTTTCGCCATTTTTCAAGCTCTGTTGCAATAACTGTTATCCCAAACAAAGGTTCAATTCGAAAGCGGGCGCATGTGTTCACTAACAGGTAGGCCAGCATCCATCCCACTCCGAGGCAAACACACACACAGACACACTGCTGCTCTTATATTAAAAGTGAGTTATAGTCAGTGAGTCTGTGTAATTGGTGTTTTGGTGAGGTGAAACAGTAAAGCCTTCGAGTTTGGCTGTTGATTGACAGGCAGATTGTAGATGTTTAACAGGAGGAGGCGTGTTGACGGTGTCCAGGACATGATAAATCTCTCGACTCATTGTGCGGGATTCTCTCTGTCTCTCTCTGTCTCGAGCTTCACTCTCCTCACTTCGACTTCCTCTTTCTTCTCTCCACCCCTCGGCACTGCGGAGGCAAGCCTTTGGATCGGCTCCCGCCCGCTAATCTAAATACACCGGGAGCCAAAGCCTTCGGCGCTGACTGCAGGTCAGAGGCGTTTACCTGGAGGTCTTTCACTCGGCGGAGACGCTGCCAGCATGGTGGAGAGCATGGACTACGACAAGGAGCAGAAGCGCTACTGCATCCGCGGCAAGCACGTGGCCATCATCTGCGTGACGGTGGCGGCGTGCTCCCTCGCCTTGGGCCTCGGGTTGGGTCTCTCTAGGTCTGACACCAGCGACAGCGCCACCCCCGCCCCCACCACAACGACAGCCCCCACGCCGGAGCCCCCGCCTGGCAGCGGGCCCTGCATGCCTTCCACCGACTCCAGCGGGGACTGGAAGAATTTCCGCCTGCCCGACTACGTGAAGCCCGTCCACTATGACCTCCTGCTGGAGCCGGACTTTTCGGACGACACCTACACTGGCACCGTGGACGTGCAGGTGGAGGTCAGCAAGCCCACGCGACACCTGTGGCTCCACATCAGGGAGACCTTTGTGAGCGCCAAGCCCAGGCTGCGGCTGCTGGACGGCAAGGGCGGAGAGAGGGAGGTGCCGGTGAGCAGCTGCTTCGAGTACAAACCCCAGCAGTACGTGGTGGTGCAGGCCGCCGAGCAGCTTCCTGCCACCGCGGCCGGAGAGGTCTACGTCCTCAGCCTGGACTTCCAGGGGTTGCTCAACGGCTCGGTGGTGGGATTCTACAGGGTCGTGTACACCGAAGGGGGAAAAACCAAGTAAGTGAGGACTGGCAAAACACTGAAAATAACACAGTTCAGTTTGCTTTACAATGCCGCTGTGAGCACATGAATACAACAAATCTCACAGTGGTTTAACAACTTGTATCGCTGCTCCCAAGACAAACCCCAGCAGTAAAGTATTCCCCAAAAATATGCTAAAACAGGATTGAGGAAATTCTTACTTTAAACCTCCTTTTCCACTGTGATAAAAAGGTTTTATTTATTGCTCATACGCACCTAAATAGTGTTTTCTTTCTTTGGCTGTCTCAGTCATTCTACACTCCGTTTTAACTCAATTAGTTAATTCTTTTTTGATTGCTATTTTTTTAAGTTATTGTTGTCTCCACAAATCCCCGAGCAAGGTCCATTACTGGATCCAGCTGTTGGAGTTGTGTCAATGGCAATAAATTCATGTGATGACACTTAAGAATGATCAAAACACACTGCAAAACGATCCAGCCAGAGCGTAATCCTCTGTAGCCCCGCTGTGCTTGGGTGTTGGCACGTCAACACCTTTTAGCAGCCGTAAAAACTGACGTAAATTCAAGCCTCTTGTCGGCACTTCAAAGTTTAGGGTTTCTTCTAAGAGGTTTTTAATTTGGCCACAAAGAATACTGGGAGTAGCTGAGAGGTTACTGCGGGATCAAGCTCACTCACAGGATGTGATTCATGCAAAATTCAAGAGAAAGCCATCTTTATTCAGATTCACTGATGTTGTGTAAACAGTCATGTTTTGGGTTAAAACCTACAAAACAAGGATGCAATGTTTCTGTAATCTGACATTTTTCTGCATTGATCGCTAGAAAGATCGCAGCGACTGACCACGAGCCAACTGACGCCCGAAAGTCGTTCCCTTGTTTCGACGAACCCAACAAGAAGGCGACCTACAAAATCTCCATCATTCACGATGGAGACTACCACGCTCTGTCCAACATGCCCACTGAGGTAGGTGGTCAAATCAAAGGTAAAATGAAGAGGGTTTACATTTTAACTCAGGTTTACCAACTCCAGGATGTCAATCTCAGAGTTTCTATTTTTCAGAACAGCTGATAGCGGTTCATTTGTGTTTTATCTACATGGAGATAAAAAAAAGCCCTTTATGAATGGATAACAGAGATAACAGGATTCACAATGGAGAAGAAAGAGAGAACCATACAGAAAGTTAGATATAGATCAAGAGTATCATGTGACTATACTATCCACTATCTGGATTTCACACTGTTTTTAGGCCCCATTGAACACACAGCTCATTGGAGCCGCCAGTCAGAGAAACCTTCTGTTTTGACACACGGTGTGTTTTCATGCCCTTAGAGCCCATTGGACACCGGTTAAGCATGGCCCTGAGGGGATGCACGCGGTCAGAGGCAGCACTCATATTCAAACAATTATCACTGATGATTAATTGATGAGCTGAAGTGTGTGTAAATATTCCCTCTGCAACAAATGGGGAGTATTAGTTTTAACAGTCGGGTTCTTTTGACCGACTGAGGTGGAACTTGTCAAGGCCCACTGTTTTTGTTTTCGTTTGGTTTTTCTTTGCTCATCCCAAACAACGGGCCTCTGATCCTCGCCAATCGCCATATTTGCAAAAAGAGAATGTTGCTTTAGCCTTTTTTAACAGCTGTTCACTGTTGTTGGGTAACATCCAGGGTGGAACATTAAGCCCTCTTCTTTTGTCTCTGTAGGGTTTGCCTGAAACACTGCCCAACAACAAAAAGAAGACCTCCTTTTTGAAGTCAGTACCAATGAGCACGTATTTGGTTTGTTTCGCCGTGCACCAGTTCGACTATGTGGAGAAAATTTCAGCCAGTGGGATCCCTGTAAGTGAGCCCCCCCCCACACACACACACACACACACATCAGTAATGTCATTTTGAGTTTTGATCATGACTTTTGTCGTCTTATGTCCCCGCAGTTGAGAATCTACGCTCAGCCAACACAGCTAGCGACGGCAGAGTACGCGGCCAACACCACCAAGATCATCTTTGATTACTTTGAGGAGTACTTCAACATGTCGTACTCCATCGCCAAACTGGGTACGTCTCACTGCCTCGCTGGCTAGATTTATGTCTTTTTTCCTTTGTTCTTCCCCAGCTTTCTCACCGTTAAGACATCTGTTTTTGGGATAACTAGTGAAATAACAAGTCTAACTGTTCCTGCTAGGTGGGCCCTGGGAACGGGCTGTATTTACAGAGGAGTTCAAGCTGAGTGTTTGCATGACGGAAAGAAACCCAATATAAAAAATATGCTAGATAGGATTCATCATAATCTGTCTTGATAGATTTCTTATTTGCTTGCTTGCTTCCAATCTGAAGATTCCACAATAAAGCAATAAAATATTTGATATGCGGCTCTTTATAAGGACTCTTTGCTCCCTCTTGATGCAGATAAGATAGCCATCCCTGATTTTGGGACCGGTGCCATGGAGAACTGGGGCCTCATCACCTACAGGGAGACCAACCTGCTGTTCAGTGAGAGCCAGTCGTCCTCCTACAACAAGCAGCGCGTGGCCAGCGTCATCGCCCACGAGCTGGTCCACCAGGTACATCTTCCTTAACAGACTTTTGTTGTGCGTCTTTTTTGACGGAGTCTGTTTGGACACAAATGTGGGTGTGAGACAGCTGGGGAGAGTCGAGGTTATCGGCCCCTCCCAACACTCCGCGTGGGCTAGTGCCTGATCTCCAGCTGTTGTTTGATTGTGGGTCAGATGAGCGCCAGGTTTGGTTCGATTCGTATTAAATCATCTTATGTTTTTAATTTATTTTGATACTGGATGGTTTCCTATCCTTGAAACAATAGCTAGAGACACATCCAGGATGGGACACAGTTGCTATTCTTTGCGTCCAGCAACTGTTGCTTGGCACCAATTGCATCAACACACACAGCCCTTTGAATGACTTATAACTTGGCACTACACCTATACCATATTAGTAACATTTCAGGTCATCAAAAGAGATTAGTACAACAGTCGAATGAGCACCACTAGAGGAAATAGAATTAATGCTGGGTATAATTTTTGTTCCAAAGTGAGCACAAAGGACATTAAAGACAAATCATCCTGAATATTACTTTAGCATTACATTGCTGATTCTGTGATAATCAATCCAATAGGGAGGGCTTTAATGTGCACACGTTTCATAACCGCCTGGCAGCTCCATCCCCCGCGTGATGGAAAAAACAATCGTGTTTAAGTGTTTTATAGTTTGCTAATCTCGTCGTTTTATGGAAAGATTGTTCCCTGACAATACGATGTTTGCAGAGAGGGCTCAGAGTTCGGTGGTGTAAATCTCTTTCATGCTATTGTTGACTCGCTTTGCGTTGCGCAGCCTCTGGGAACATTTATTTTTCCAGATAACAGTTATTTCACTCCAATGAGAGATAAAGAGGCCTTGAGGCAGTCAATAAAGTTTATTGAACTGTTCCTAGTTACAGCAGTAAGGAAATTAGAGATTCATTAGGAATGTAAATATGTACTAACTGTCCTATGAGCTTTTATGGGCCTTGTTTGCACATGCACCACACAGTGAATTTGTAACGTGACTCCAGATCCCACAGATTTCCCAAACCTTGGCGGAATCTATGTACCATGTACATTTCTTAGCTTATTTGAGTGCCAGAAAGTCATGTGCAGCATCTCCCTGTAGTGGTTCGGGAACATTGTGACGATGGATTGGTGGGACGACCTGTGGCTTAATGAAGGCTTTGCCAGTTTCTTTGAGTACGTCGGTGTGGAGAAAGCTGAACCCACCTGGAATATGGTGAGTTTCCCGCTGGTATTTTCATTTTATTTTAACAAATTCAGAGGACATCGGTGCACTGACACTCTTGTCTCTTGGGACTCCAGCGAGACATCATGCTGATCAGCGATGTACTTCCCGTCATGGTGGACGATGCCCTTCTCTCCTCTCACCCCATCATTGTGGATGTGTCCACGCCAGCGGAGATCACTTCTGTGTTTGATGGCATATCCTACAGCAAAGTATGTCTTCAGGGAATATTTCTATTTCCCATCTTTCAAAGATTTACCTGAAAACCTGAGTCTGAGAAGTTAAACTGCATTGAGATTGTTGGAACTTTGTCCAGGGAGCGTCCATCCTCAGGATGCTGGAGGACTGGATGGGCAGAGACAAGTTCAGAGAGGGTTGCCAAGTGAGTCCAAAGAGAATTTGCTCTTATCCAAAAACCAAAGAAAAACATCAAAGTCAAGCAAGAAGATTTTTGTTGATCTTGACACCAACACATGCTTGTTTACTTTCATCTAACAGAAATATCTCAAAGACTACACCTTTCAGAATGCCAAAACAGCCAACTTTTGGGCATCTCTTGCTGAAGTAAGTTTGTATTCACCACTCAGCAGATCTATCCAAATGACTTGTTGTCTGTTTTATTCATCATCATCTGTATTTTCTCGGCCCTGTGCAGGTGAGCGGGCTGCCGGTTGCAGAGGTCATGGACACGTGGACCAAACAGATGGGTTATCCCTTGGTGACCCTGTCTGTTTCCGAGACAGAGACCAAGCTGAAACAGACACGCTTCCTCTTGGATCCCAATGCTGATCCCAGCACGCCTCCTTCACCCCTAAGGTAAGTGGGGCATGGAAAAACTTAAGGGGTGAAGAAGTGTTGCAGCCAACTCCAATATAATGGAACTACTTGGAGTCTGCTATTAGTCCAATGTCAAACTTAAAACGTGTTTTATGGAATCAACTATTCTCACACCGCCAGAATGTATCGTGGTGAGCTGAGGGTGAATTTTAATTTCTGGTTTAATCATTCCTTCAATAATGTGTTTTCGTCACAGCTACAAGTGGACCATCCCTGTGGAATGGTACTCTGTGACAACCGATAAGAGCATGATGACAATGTTTAATAAGAGCAGCCAAGGTAAATCTCTTTCTTCCCACATTTTTTCAATAGAATCAGAAAGCCAAATGCATCAAAGGTTGAGTGCTTAAACAAACTAGCTCAAACTTATCGGTGTGGCTTTTTCAGAGCACATCATCGAAGGCTACTCGCCATCAGTGGACGGCCTGCTGAAGGTCAACAATGACCACATTGGATTCTACAGAGTCAACCATGATGACCTCAGTTGGACCACTATCAGCGATCAGCTCCTGACAAACCATTTGGTGTGTTGGGTTGCAGTTTCCACATTTTGTCGATGACATTACATTGTTTTGCAGTTGTACAGTGATGATGTTGAGAGAAGTGGATTAAACTCTGAACTCTCTTTATTAAACAGGTATTTGATGCAGCTGATCGCACAAGCTATATCGATGATGTGTTTGCTCTCGCCAGGTAAGCCTTTGACGGGACTCTACACCTTATAAACAGAAGGTCGATGGTCACACACACCTAACTTTACATTTTGCTTCATGTCACTGTCAAGGGCTGACATAATCAATTACGGTACTAGCCTGAACCTCACAAAGTACCTAAAAAATGAGACCGAATACATCGTCTGGAGTCGCGTGTCCTCGTCGATTGCTTATGTTCGGGACATGCTGTCCAGCAATGATGAGCTCTATCCCAAGTTTCAGGTGAGTTGTGGGCAAAAAAGACAAAAACACAAATTACAATTTTGCCTCAAAGTTCTGTCTAATCAGGAGATGATGCCCTGAATCTTAGACATTGAGATTGAGAATATTCAATTGACTTGCAGGGATGTGCAGGTGAGACGTAGTAAGAGGTTTGTTTTTTTCCCCCCTAGACACTGTTTCGTACGCACGTCCAAAAGATTGCATCTCAACTTGGGTGGGATGATGTAGGAACACAGACAGAGAGGTACCAGCAATTTCAAAACCACTGTCTCATTTTCAATGTCCAGCCAGTGACACCTGACACTCCCATTGCTGGATGCTGGCTAACTTAACCAGTGATGGTAAATAACTCTTTGATGTGATGGGCGGGTGTGTGGTTCAGGTTACTGCGGGAGACTGTACTCGGCATCGCCTGCCAGATGGGAGATCAGGACGCCTTGGCTGAAGTTTCACGCATTTTTGACCAGTGGATTGAAGGAAGTCTCAGGTATCTCACGGTTCCTCACAACCCAACTCTTATTCGAACCACATGTGCTTGTCCATTGAGAGAAATGTATACATTGTACGATGACTGTTTTAACTGCTGTATAGCTTTCCAAATCACAGCCATTTTAATTTGGCAGCTGCATTGAGCCACATTTTCGTGAACTCACCCTTATCCTCCTGGTTTGTGTGCAACGTAGCGACATAGCCGTGAACCTGAGGCTGCTGGTCTACCGATACGGCATGAAGAACTCGGGCACTCAGCAAAAGTGGGAAATCATGTTTGAGAGGTACAAGAAAACTTCTCTGGCTCAAGAGAAGGACAAGTTGCTGTACGGATTAGCATCTGTGGAAAACGTGGTTCTTCTGTACAGGTGATTTGCTAATCTGAACTAAGCATCTATTGAAGCTTGTTGGTATTGTAATTGGAAGAATTAAACGTTGTTCCATTAAACAGGCTGCTCGAGACATCTAAAGATGAAAACGTGGTGAGGAGTCAGGATCTCTTCACCGTGGTGAGATACGTTTCCTATAATCCGTTGGGACGGAGCATGGCCTGGGACTGGGCCACGCTCAACTGGGATTATCTGGTCAAAAGGTCAGTGCGACTTTCATATGACAGAAACCACAAGAGTAGAAAAGGACAGCTCAGGCAGGCACCTTTATCCGTGCAAATACACACCAAAAATACAAGATGGAGAACATCAGAAACAAGGAGTGTCGTAAACTCGGACATGACATCGACAATTTTGCATTTTGAACTTTTGTGAGAAGCTTCCCTTTAAGGCTGAGGCAGCAAAAAAAGTGTTGTCTGTCTGAATTGAGTGTTTAATAGATAACCATGCACAGAATTTGTTTGGTTGAACAGTAACACTGCACACAACAGGTCCATGTGATAGAGTATGGGATGGTAAAGATTAAAGCTGTTAAAATAGTCGTAAAATTATGTAACATTAAGAGACATGAAGAAGTGACTGCTGATAACGGAAGTGTTTTCCGTAAATGTAGATAAAGTCCTTCTGTCAGATCTTTAAAGGGAACCGTTGCAGGTGCTGACCTAAGGTTATCTGAGAGGGTTTATTGTATTTCTAATCTCAATGAAAGTTCTAATCTAAATGGAACAATAAAAAATCCCAATGTGATTCATCTGAAACGTGATGGTGTCATCAAAGAGTATTCCTCCTTGTTCTTCCTTTTTACAGGTATACCATCAATGATAGATACCTTGGGCGGTTACTGAATCAAATCACAACCTCCTACAACTCAGAGCCGGAGCTACGGAAGGTCAGCATGAGAAATTGATTGATTGTTGGAATGAATTGGGCTGATTTGAGGATTTTCTCCAATACAAGAATGACGGTCCATTGTAATATTTCCTTTTTGTCTTATAGATGGAGTATTTCTTCTCTCTGACTCCGGATGCCGGCGCAGGGGAGATGCCAAGGAAGCAGGCGTTGGAGACGGTGAGGAACAACATCGAGTGGATCAAGAGGAACGAGGGGGAGATCAGTGGGTGGCTGGACAGTAATATGATGTAAGGGAGCAGTGACGGAAACAACACTGTCAGGGCGCCAACACGCTTGCACAAGAGAGGAGGAACTAAAGAAAAACAGTTCTTCTCTTGTTAACGTACTATGCTGTGATATGTAATATTTATACCGCCACTAGTTTGCAATCTATGCCAAACGTTTCTATTACAATTTCTTTAGTATATTTTTGTAAATTCTTTAACTTATACAGGAAAAATTTGAATGATGTTCTTGACACAGTGATGCACTCTTTTCAATGGAATAAAAATGATCTGGAATGTGTATGATTCTAAAATGTGAGGTTGTAATAAATAATGTATGTGTAATGAGAAGGGGGAAAAAAGGATCTTGGTGCTGAATCCACAATTCCGGAGATAACGAAAGTGATGATGTGAGGAAAATAAATTCCAACGGGAGGGAGAAGACTCAGTTTAATGCCATCGTAGAAATGTTATATAGATGTTTTTAGTTGCAGGGTTTAGTAATACAATGCTGAAGCTGCGTCTCACTGGGTCAGAGGTTGCTGGGAGGTCGTCATGGGAACCTGGGTGCTAATGGTGATTCTCTGCCTGGTCTGACACCGGACCATCCCAATGATAGCTCTCCGGAACCTGCGGGAAAATATCAGTCACGATTTCTCAAAGCCTGCAGGTGGACAAAGGGAGGGGAGGGGGAATAAAAGAAAAAAACACACTTTTTGTTGGCAATCACGTAAATGCAGGGGTTGTAGAAGGTGGAGGATTTGGCGAAGAGCGGAGCGATGATGGCCATGGGGGCAGGGATGGTTCTGGGGTCTCCGAACGACGCCCAGAGGCAAACCAGGGAGTATGGAGACCAGGCGACGAGGAACATCACGATCATCACAATGGACATCTGCCAGACAAAGACAAAGCACAGCACTGCAGAATGTATTTCGAGGAAAGATCGAAGTCAGCAGGCCCTCGGTGGTCTGAATCTCAGCATAGTCTACTCATACACACCTTTGTCACATCCATTTGGTCGGACCAGTCGACGTTGACGCTGTCCAGACAGTTGCTGGCTTTGTATCTCTTCACAGTGGTTGACACGTTGTAGTAGCAGTAAAACATGACTGTCAGAGGCATCACAAAGTTGACGGCAATCACTGCCATGGTGTAAGAGATAAAGGAACTGTGGAGGTGAAAACAACAGAGCTGGTGGCTCAATGGATGGAATTCGGTTGCCCGTATAGAGAGAAATATCAATATTTATCATGTCATTGTGACTGACTAATGTGCTCATCTAATACAACAATGTTAAATGTGAGGTAAATTAAACAGAATTTACTAGGCAGCATTTGTAAAAATTCTTCCAAGTGTCATGTCAGGACTCACGCATCATTCTGCCTCCAGTTGATGGTGCATGTAGCTCCAGTTGGATCTGGGGCGTAACCAGCCCAGCCCACTATGGGCATGGAGGACCAAAACACAGCATTAAGCCACGCCGCCAGAATGAGAAAGCCGTACGATCGCACTGTCATCTTCTGCCCTGTGGAGGAACATCACAAAACAACCACGGTGAAAGCCAGGGAAGTGAGCACATAGTAAAGTACAAATAGACTGACATTTATTCATATAACAAGTCAACATGTGGACAAAACTAGACACTTCCTTCAGTTTTCGTCCATCTGTATTCAGATTGCATTGAATGTATACCTATGTCTGGCCTACAGATGGTGAGGTAGCGGTCTATGGCCACCACGGTCAGCAGGCCAATACTGGCCATTCCAAAGAAGATGTTGAGAGCTGCATAGATCTGGAGACAAGAAAATGCAAAAGTCAGAATGTCAGGTTTAATTCCAAAGGTTATGAGGTTAGCTATTGTAATTTCTGCTTCTTTTGCTTCTCAATTGCCTTTGAAACCCAAAGTGTCAATGTACTGCATGGCTTCTGCCACCGGGTGTCACACTTGAGGCGTTTTAGTCAGATTGTGCAGCAGAAACAGAGACAGAAGGCCAGCTCTTCCTCTCAGTGGGAAAATCT
>CAESWR010000054.1:146404-158594 GCA_903171835.1 Mullus surmuletus | reverse complement strand
GCACCGATACCTGCTGGCCTGTGGGCATCGACCGATACCGCGCACTGAAAGCCGATACCAGGCTGCCAGTGACGCTGTGCGACGCATGCCCTCCAGTGGCTCCAGTATAAGAGGTTGCACATTGGATCACACTTTAAACTGTTTTTCTCCCCTAAAAAATGGCAATGCTGAGAAATATGCATTGGTTTTCAAGCCGGTGCAGCTCTGGGTTTGACTTGGGTTCGATTAATAGAAAATGAGTGTTTCCCTGTGTTGCCCGTAGCGACCAGCCCAGGGAGCACCTAAGATACACCTAAGATAAGTGGAAGGGATGACGATCCAGTGTTAGAACTTTAAAAAGAGTTTTTTCACCAAATGGCCTCCAACAGTTGGATCTTTGGACTTTTTAATGGTTAACGCGCATTAAAACGGTCTGCGGTTTCACATAGAACCGGAGGACGCGGTCTCTCCGTAGAGCAAACTGCACCAACTTCAACCCAAATCCTCGAGTCGTCCGGGGCGATCTGTAAATATTTGTGTCTCCACCCGGTGGGTGGAAGGCCGCTCTCGCTGCAGCAGCAGCAGCAGCCGCCGATCAATTTCATCGTCAGTTAATCTGCCAGATATTTTCACCGTTAATAATTTATTTCATGAAATATTAAAGAAATTGTAAACATATGCCACGAAAAAATTTCTTAGCACCCAACACGATGCCCTCAGTGCGCTTGATCAACAACTGAAACCAGGGGATATTCGCTCTGCAGTCGTATATGACGAGGAGGAGCAGAGGATCCTCACTGCAGGCAAAGGGAGCTGCTGCTGAATTAGGAATATTAACGCACCCCTGTAAAAATAACGTTTTTGTTACTGCAGTTTTTATTATTGAGGTACTGATGTTCAATATCAACAAAAGTTTTCTATGGTTGCATCAATCAGGTGTTTATGCTTTCAGTTACTGTCTTGACACAACTGTGATATGAACATACATTGACTTTTGCTTTTGTACTTCATGTGCATGAAACACACTTTGATTAATCATACACAGCTCTGTTCAGTCTTCATCTAAAACCTGCGTTTCTTGCTCCTTCAGTCAGTGACAGTTGTTACAGGAACCTTGCCGAGGACAGGAGCGGAGTCAACTTAAAGGATCTTGTCCATGATCCGTCACTGTTAGTTCACACACAAACACACACAGACACACACCCTCCAATGCATTTTTGGCACAACATCTCCATACAAACACTGCGGTTTCTCTAAGTCTGTCTCTGTCACCTCCTGCAGGCTGGGAGGAGTCATCTCGGCTTACAAGATCGTCCCAGATGAGATCGATGAAATCAAGGTGCGTGACACAAGGGTTGCCAGATATTATGCCATCAAAGGTGGCGATTTAATGTAACGGGTAGTTTTGAAATACTTGTTCCATGTCAAGAGGATGCATGGCGTAGTTAACTCCTTGTTTGTGTGTAGGACACTCTGCTGGAGTG
The DNA here is from genome assembly GCA_903171835.1 of Mullus surmuletus. Taxonomy (NCBI): domain Eukaryota; kingdom Metazoa; phylum Chordata; class Actinopteri; order Syngnathiformes; family Mullidae; genus Mullus; species Mullus surmuletus. The sequence continues at coordinate 157,131 of CAESWR010000054.1, read as the reverse complement.
GTGCGACGAGCAGGAGCTGAATCTCATTCTCACCACCGGAGGGACTGGATTTGCACCGAGAGATGTCACACCTGAGGTACACACACTTTGAGAATCAGAAAAAGTCTGCAGTCACATTGTGTTGTAAGCAGCGCATGCAACTACCAGTTTGTTTATGGTGAAATCCTCGGCTAACCAAACCCCGGTGTTTGTGCCGTAGGCCACCAGAGAGGTGATTGAGCGAGAGGCCCCGGGTATGGCCCTGGCCATGCTGATGGGATCCCTCAACGTCACCCCGCTGGGCATGCTGTCCAGGTGAAGACTTCCTCTCTCCTCTCTGGTCACTCTTTAGTCGGTTCGTTGTGCTGTGTTACGCAAGCAGGCGTTAAGGCGTGCTCTTTCCTCTGCTTTGTTTCCAGGCCTGTGTGTGGTATCCGTGGTAAAACTCTGATCATCAACCTGCCAGGGAGCAAGAAGGGCTCTCAGGTAGGTGTCTTTGACTCAGATACACTTGAACGTGTTAATCCTATTTTTATTATTACTCGAGGGTAGAGCACAGAAAGCTGAAAATATTCCTGCGTTTTCTCACTTTGATGCATCTAATAGCAAATGCCTTCTCTCATTTCGCATCCTGCTATTGGTCTTTTTTAAAATGGAACTCACGCATTTCTGTCTATCATCCTAACCGGCTATTTTAATATGGGGGTTTTTACAATATAGAATAGAATAGAGCAGAATATCTTTATTTGTCATTGTAGCAATTGCAATTGAAAGTTAAAAAGTGTCATTCAATGTGTACATCATATATAAAATCCACTAAAAATCAAGCATGTACTCTGTCATTGCACTGATCTTGTGAGAACGTATGCTTTAAATGTGCCATACCCATTGTGAAAGGTGATAATGTGTGTTTACAACCTGCAAAATTAGAAGTTCATATGGTTTTAAGAGTCTAATGTATCAGATAAGAAAGCTAAAATACTAAAAATTGAAATATTTAATTAAATATTTTCTCTTCTTTTTGATGTTTCATTCTATTTTTTTCCCTTTTGTTTCTCCAGGAGTGTTTTCAGTTCATCCTGCCCGCTCTGCCCCATGCCATCGACCTGCTGCGCGAGGCCACGGTCAGGGTTAAGTCCACACACGCCGCGCTGGAGCAGCTGCCCTCCCCCTCCCCGCTGATGGGCAACGCGCACGGCAACGCGCACTCCGACACGCACACCATGGAGCGCGGCACCCAGTGCGAGGAGGAGGAGGACGAGGAGGAGGAGGACCGGAGGAGAGGCCGCCACTCGCACAACCACCACCACCACCACCACCAGCACGGCTCGTCCCACATCACCGCGGCCGCTATCGCTGCCAAGGTAACCGGTCGACGGGACGCGCCAGGACCACACTGCTGCTGGAAACTTGATAGATGAAACTTTAATGATCCCTGTAGGGAAATTAGGTCATTGCAGCATAAGGCTACTGTACTATAGACAACTGCTGCTCAAACGCTTTATGATGCTGCAGGACTCGAGCAGAAACCATGTTTCAGCTGTAAAAAAAAAAAAATCCCCCCAAATTTGCTGTTATTTTCGGTGATCCCAGTCAACTTAAGTGATCCGTGCTTTCCATCACAGCAGTTTTAAAGGTTCCCCCAGCTGTTCCTGCTGCATCACGAACAAAAAAGCCGCAGGTGATTCAGTTTGCAATTAAGTCTCCGTCACCGAATTTGATGAGACGCTTCCACGACAGGGAAGGTGTGAGGTCACGGGAACATTTGGCCGCCTCAGTCTGTCGCTGGGCGTCGTCCGCACGCCATCGCGGTCTCCAGTGTCCTGCATCTGCCGGCTCTGCCTGCCTCATTTGAGTTGCAAAACGACGATAGGCCTGGAGGTGTTTTTAATTATATAGTCGATTCTGTTTTCTCTCGATTGGATGTAAGCGCTGTGGTAGCCGTGCGGCATAAAAAGATCTGCGGTCAGTCGCTCCAGAAAAACGCAATTATACAATCGCGTAATTCAACAAATTATCCAACGGAAGACCACTGATTGTGCACAGTATTTTTTTCAAAATGCTAAAATATGCTTATTTTAGCAACAAAAATCCTATGTATCTCTGCAGAAAGTTGAAAAATGCGTAATGCTTCTCGTTGTGTAGCTGCCATTTTCCGTTGCCGTGGGAACGGTGGCCATTACGTGCCGTGAAAAGCCTAGACCGGACAACTGCCAAAATGCAGAAAATATCATATCTCATTGTTTCATTTATTTATTTATTTATTTTTTGGAAACATTTTTTTCCATGTGCAAAATCAAAAAAAAAAATTGATATTTCGTAATGCTGTAGGTTGACCAACGTTATCGGTACATCAAACTCGTGGAACCGGGTTAGAACCGGAGCCATTTTAAAGCTGTCATCCATCACAAAATGGCCACAAAACCATTTCATGTCATTCGCCTGTCTGTGTCCGTGTCAATATGCATCTGTGTGTGTGCATGTATGTGTATCCATCAGACCAGCCATGCTGTGGTCATGGCCAAGGGGGCTCCCTACCTGCCCGGCAACACACCTGCACCCCCCACTCATTTCACCTGCTCCTGTACCCATGACCAGCAGGTGAGAGGCCTCCGCGTACACACACACCCCTTCTTCCTCTCGTGCCATCCTCGTGTATGTCACTCGCACGCTTGTCGCTGGTTTAAATGTTGAATGAAGATAATCCTTCGGGCAGGGATTAGGACACTTGTGTATGATGCAGACTTTTTGGTGGGGGGAGTGATTTCTGCAAGCATGCGACTCCAGTCTGGTTTTTGCCATTTAGATGATTTTCAAGGCATGAGCAGTAACACTGACTCTGGGACCGTTAATCATCGAGGGACGTCCTCGAGGTGGCATTGAATGGGAGATGTTGTGTTCTTTAATCATTGCACAAAGATTTTGCCGCTCATGGATTTAAGTCAAGTAAAAGAGTGTGTGTTTGTGTGTGTGTGTTTGCTTAGCAGTCAAAACGACCAGAGGTAGACCAGAAGCAAATGGTTTCAGTGAACCATTCACCTGAAGATGGGTATTTTTTGCATTTATTTATTTATTTGTGTGTGTGTGTGTGTGTAGATCCCGGACTCGATCATCTCCCGAGGCGTTCAGGTGCTCCCTCGAGATTCTGCCTCTTTAAGCTCCACCCCTTCCGAGTCTCCGCGGGCAACACAGGCAACCTCCCGCCTTTCCACCGCTTCCTGCCCGACACCCAAGGTACCCAAACACACACACACACACACTCAAACACCAAACGACTCAAGCACCACTCGAATTTAAAGTGTAAAACTCTCTCAAATATTAAGATGAAAAGTGAATCATGAAGCTTTTGAAGCTCCTTGTGCACCTGACGGGCCGTTTTCATTTCATCAAACGACAGCTCCTGGAATATCCCCTATTGTTTTTTGGGTTTTTTTCCCGTTTCTCCTTGTGTCGAGAGAGGTAAAACCATAGTTTTGTATAAGATGTCCTTATTCAACCCTTGAAAAAACCACTCTTGGCTCCCGCTCTTGGCGACCTCTAACGACCCAGTCTCACAACTTTAGCGACGTCTGGAACCGAATGGGAGTGAATGAGACCTTGAGGCTTGGCAACACTGAAATCTTTTCCCAGCCAATGCATGTCGAGCTCCCACACACGCATCAAAAAGCAAAAACTCATCCTGGAATCGTCCCAAAGATCATCTTTAATTAAGTTCATGTTATATTTTTGGTCCAAAACATTTTCCAACAGTCATAATCTCCAATCTACTGCCCTTTTCTTTCCTCTGCTTGCTTATATTCTTTACTCTTAAAGCAGTTTTAATGTATTGAGAATGACACTCTAAAACTTCCCATGCAGATGTTTGACATTTTAACGCCTACCATTGGCTCAGAGGGCATAATCACTTCTGTTCTATGTTGACTGTAGATTCACAGCAAAGAAGGTGGACAGACTGTGTGCACGTCCAACCCAGGTGCTGGACGAAAGCTGCACACGATGGGAGAAAATGTAGTTTGTGCACACATTTTCTTTAATGTTAAGTGAAGCCATAAGAGTGTCAGCTCAACTGTTTTGACCAACTTATTTTTCTGTTGCATATTGACACTCAAATATTCCTTTTATTTTTCCGCGTACTTCGTGTATAGATTGGACACGCACTCATTACATCAGCAGAGAAATCTTTGCTACACTTATAAAACAAAAGAAAGGCTAGTGGAAGCGTTCCTTACACACATTTGCATCAAACAATGACCAAATATAGAATATCTGTCCGTCTCTCTGCAGGTTCAGTCACGATGTGGCAGTAATGAGAACATTCTGCGAGCCAGTAAGTCATTGTGTGTGTGTCTGTCTCATTAACATGCCACCTTCGCGGGCTGGCCATCGATGAATAGAAAAAAAAGTGAAAAGGTTACAGTGACGTTCTCTAGTTTTCTATGTTAACTGACACCTGTTCCTTTTTTGTTTTGTGTGTGTGTGTTTAGGCCACAGCGCGGTGGACATCAGCAAGGTGGCACGACGTCACCGCATGTCTCCGTTTCCATTGACGTCAATGGACAAAGCCTTCATCACTGTTCTAGAGATGACACCTATTCTCGGAATTGAAGTCATTAACTACAGAGGTCAGTTTTCAGACGTGCATGCGCTTTTTGTGTGTGTGTGTGTGTGTGTGCGTGCGTGTGTGTCTGCCTGTGTACGCCCTGCTTGTGTGCCTCAATCTTCCTTTTGAATCGGTTGTTCAATGCCACTTAAGGATACAGTAATATAACGAGTGCAAAATCCCTTAAGTGATGGCATACACACGCACCTGGAAGATTGTGATTGCGTCACTGTTCGTCTGCAGAGGGTTTGGGTCGAGTGCTCGCTCAGGACATCTATGCCAAAGACAACCTTCCTCCGTTCCCTGCCTCAGTTAAAGATGGCTACGCTGTACGAGGTGAGAAACACAATATTCGCCGTCTATCCTTGTTTGGTTGTTGATGTCTGTATTGTATTTGCCATTTAATCCAAGCCTTTCATCACTAACTCAGTTAACATTGTCACGACTGACCTTTAGCTGCTGATGGTCCGGGAGACCGCTTCATCATGGGAGAATCACAGGCTGGACAGCAGGTCAGCACTCACACACTGACCTGCCTTCTGTCATGACATAATTTGCAGCACTTTTACTGCGGCCAAGGCTCTAATAATCCACTATGAGCACTTTGGCTAATCCAAACACGGCTACTTTAGTCCCACCACCACGCAAAACTCCCACCAGCAGTAGTAACACCCCTTAATAATGATAACACTGCCAAAAAACGGGTCAAAGGGGAAAGAATCGGACACAATAAGCAGTTTGGGGCGGCTCGGAAGTCGGATTTCTGTACACGTTTATGGAAAGTTAAGTAATCGAAAAACTGTGTGTGTGTGTGTGTGTGTGTGTGTGTGTGTGCAGCCCACCCATACAGTGATGCCAGGCCAAGTGATGAGGGTGACGACCGGGGCTCCCATTCCGTGCGGAGCTGATGCCGTGGTCCAAGTGGAAGACACCGAGTTGCTGCGAGAGTCTGAGGATGTGAGTGCTTAACATCTTTCATATATCGGTCAGAGAGTGTAATGTGTGTCAGTGTGCTGACAATCCCCCCCCCACCCCCAATCCCCGTCTTTGTGCTTTAGGGTACAGAGGAGCTAGAAGTGAGGATTATGGTCCAGGCCCGACCCGGGCAGGACATCAGGTGAGGGGGGAAAAACAGAAACCACACACGGTAATTGACAATTCGGAAGAAACCTGGTCATTGACTTCAGTGTTACGTGTGTGTGTGTGTGTGTTCAGGCCAATAGGTCACGACATCCGGCGAGGAGAGTGTGTGTTGGCCAAGGGGACACATATGGGCCCGTCAGAGATCGGGCTGCTGGCTACAGTGGGAGTGACCGAGGTCAGCGTGCACAAGTTCCCCGTGGTGGCGGTCATGTCCACTGGAAACGAGGTACACAAACACACACGCGCACACACACACACTGCAGTTATTGGGCTCTCGCTGCATCCACATACAAGCAGAATGTTTTCTCGCACGTGCAGCTGTTGAACCCAGAGGACGACCTCCACCCGGGAAAGATCAGAGACTCCAACCGCTCCACCCTGCTGGCCACCATCCAGGAGCACGGATACCCCACCATCAACCTGGGCATCGTGGGAGACAAGTAAGAGCAATGTGTAATCTCCGAGCCCCCTCTGATATGACCCCAGTGCCTTCAAAGTGACATCATCATCATCTTTTCTTTTATTTTTTATAATTTGACAAAGCTGCCCCCTGAGCTCTGGCCAAGCAAAGTGAGTTTGATGTAACGTAATTGTGTTTCGCAGCCCTGACGACCTGCTGTCAGCGCTCCACGAGGGAATCAGTCGTGCTGATGTCATCATCACCTCAGGGGGCGTGTCCATGGGGGAGAAGGTAGCCTCTGACCCATTGCTTCTAATCTGCGCAGGAATTCCTTGTCACTTCGGGCAGTTTTTCTGATCTTTTGTAATAAGAACAAAGCGCAGTCTTCTTCATCCTTTGCATAGAATTTAATTCAAGCAGAATGAGTCACTTGTCTTTGAGTTTTACCGTGGCGTTACCCTCTTTTGTCCATTTCAGGACTACCTGAAGCAGGTGCTGGACATTGACCTTCATGCTCAGATCCACTTTGGACGAGTCTTCATGAAGCCAGGGTGAGACAGCCGATTTTATCTCTACCTCTGCTTTTTTTAACCGATTTTACTGATTCTAAACTTGCATAAAAACTTGCAACTGTTCTTTTTCAGTCTTCCAACTACCTTTGCCACTGTTGACATTGACGGAGCACGGAAGCTCATCTTTGCTCTGCCAGGTACTGTACTTAACGTTTGCAGAAGTGTATCTTTGGTAATCTCTCTCTTATGAACCCCTGGACCCTCATTGACACCCCCCCTGCTGCTTCCTCCTGCCCGTCTGCCCAGTGTTTCTTCAGCTCAACACCCACTAGGATGATTCACTTGAGGGCGGTTTCACCCGTCACTGATGTAAACTCTTAAAACCAGCAACTCTTCGTTTAGAGCAGCAGGGCACACAGGGAGGAGGGTTAAAAGTCCCACGTAGAGTTAGACGGGACAGCCGGCTCTGGATAAATGTTCTCACAGAGGAGGAGGGGGCGACATGGCTGCAGGAATTTGCGCTATGACAGTTTGACCTCGCTGAACCTGGCTTGAGTCAGTCCAGTGTGTAAATGCCCGGTGGTGTAGTGGCTCATCCCAGCCAACTGTAGGCAGTGAGGGCCGCTTCCTCCTTTTTTGCTCACGATAAAAGAATAGGCGGGACATTTTATGGCAGGCACGATTGAGTGATTTCAAAGTTTTCAAAAACGATGAAGCAGTTTAAGGTCGGATGATTTGCCACCTATACCAGAGTAAGAAATGTAAAGCAGCGACTTGTTTTTACACTTCAGCCTCGGAATTGATTAAACAAACGTGATAAATGACATGTTTCATGAATAGGACGACCCATTGTGCGTAACCCTGATTGTGATTACTGTATGAGAGCAAAATCAACATCAGAAACAAAGAGTTTAAGCAAGTGGAAGCGAATATATTAGTGGAGTCACAGTATGTAGGCACTGTTATCAACTGTACCCTCCCTTCTCTCCTTCTCTAGGTAACCCCGTGTCGGCTGTGGTGACTTGTAACCTGTTTGTGATTCCTGCTCTGAGGAAGATGCAAGGCATTCTGGACCCCCGACCTACAATTATTAAAGCCAGGGTAACGCTCTCTCACTTACTCACACCCTCAAGGTTAAATTAATAATCCATTCAGGTTCATTTAATATTAAGCAGCTGCAGTGTATTAAGTGTTGGGGCCTATGTCCAAGATGGCTCCGAAGTCTCCCATCCAAAGTACAGTAGATTAAATAGTACTTTTGTGTTAGTGTCAACATTTCTTGCTTAATAATTTTCCACTTCCTGGCATCACAACAAATCAATTAGCATAGAATTAACTGATTCTTGATGAAATGACAACTTATCTCGGTGTTTAATATAAAGCATAAGCACATTGTAAGACTTTTGTGTGGCTTGTCGATGTGTCAGCTTTCCTGCGATGTGAAGCTGGACCCCAGACCAGAGTACCACCGCTGTATTCTCACCTGGCATCACCAGGAGCCGCTGCCCTGGGCACAAAGCACAGGTACACACACTTCATATGGAAGACACAAACAGTAGCATCGGAATAATGTTCCTTATTAACTCCTGTCTCACACACACGCACTCTGGACAGTATTTTATATATCGCAGAATTTCTGCAGGTGGATGGAATGCTTATAACATTCCCCAGCCTATTCGCCTACAGGTGAGCTCAGTTGCGTGAAAATGACAGAATGTGACTGGTAGCTCAAGTTACAACAGGCTGTTCAATTTACAGGCACTGGATTTACTTAACAGCTGTTGTTTTTTGGCAGGCTCCTACTTTGGGTTGGTGCATTTATCATGTCTTGTTAAACAACAGTGTATTTAGCTAAATCGACCTTAAACTCAAAGGCACAGTAATCAGGGCCTTCATTGTATGGATTAAGGGCCACAATAGCGCAATAATGCTGTAATGGACATAACATTTGCAGTTTGGTGCATGATTTTAATCCTGTAATATTTGGTTATTGTCACTATTATATTAATCGCACACAGACTGATCCTATGAGCTCTGTCCCTCCCCTCTCCAGGTAACCAGGTATCTAGCAGGCTAATGTCCATGCGTAGCGCCAATGGTCTACTGATGTTGCCTCCCAAGACGGAGCAGTATGTGGAGCTGCATAAGGGAGAGGTGGTGGACGTCATGGTCATCGGACGACTATGATGCAGGTACTTCCTTTCTGCCTCTACTTTTATTCACAGGAAGCTCTGTCCGACTGTGTTCAGAGCAGAGCCCCCAAAAAATGTTTTTCCTCCCCAGATTTCGGTGTCACTCGCTACAGATTACCATGGCAGTGCCAGGACTTCCTGTCTGGACAGGAAACGGGCGGGGGCAGGAAGTGATGCATGTCTACCTGGTTGCCATTAGCTGTGATGTCATATGCAACAGCCAATCGGAGCCAGCAGAGGCTGAATCCTCATTGGTCTGCTTTGAGGAGATCACTGTATTTCAATGGAGAAAAAATGTGAAAAAAATATATAAATATGAGATTTATTCTGTAATATTATTATTATCCTGAAGATAATTATTATTAATATTCTTAATTAATATACAATTTATTAATATTATTATTATCATGGTTCTGATTGAATATTCTCATCTTAGTAGTAATCATGCCCTCTTCTCTCCTGTTCATTTGCTTTGTGCGTTCATATTTCCCTGGTAGATATAAAGATGTAGACTATTTCCCCTCTTTCCTCCTCTCCCTTTTCCCCTTTTCTCTTGTTCTTCTTTTCTGCTATTGCATCCTCTGTCCAGATATAGAAAAATCCATAACCCTTTTGCGCAGTGTGTCCTTCTGCAATACACTAACCCTATCGTCAGGCTTCGACAGATGAGTGAAGACATTTTTATCAGTTGAAGCCACTGATATATGACTATATATATGTGTATATATATAGATATATTTGACATTTTTGCCAAAAAAGGGAAAAAAAAACAAGGATGCTTTGTATTTGTATGTTTTTGTTTGTTTGTTTTGTCCAGCCATGACAGAATTCAGACAAGACTGAGACTCTAATCATCATTACAATCAATGAAAGCCATGAAGCTCTTGGAGGTGGGTCAGTGGCTCAGCTTTAAGGCAGGGCGAGGCTGAAGGCAAAATCCTCCCTAATATAACCGGCACTATTTTTTTTTCCTCTGCTCTGACATTAAATATAAATATAACATGACTTCCTTAATCTGTAGCTACATCAGAGGTGGGCTGTGATCGCTCACTACCTAACATTAAACCCGTCCACCTTAAAACTGCAGCACGGAATACAATAGTGTCGTGATGTACATGCATCCAGTGTCCTGCAGTTTTTATTGTCATTAATTTGATTATTCAAATAATTCAGTTGTATTCTTAAATTTCTCTTTTTAAAAAATCATCACTGCTGTCTAATTTGATGTTCATCTGGGCTTAAGTATGGCAAATGACGCCTGCTGTTAAACTTGCCCTGTGTTTCTTTGAAAACACGCGTGGTTACATTGTTACTTGCCAAAATGCATTGTGTGAATCCTCCAAGTCAAACAAATGTGCTGAATGGATTTGGTGTTCATTGTTTACATTTCTATTTGCTAGCTAGGAGTCTTTTTCTTCTTCTTCCCTGTTTTTCTTGTCATATCATCCCTTTAGGACACATGCATGTGACCAGTAAATCAAAGAGCCTCTCAAAAGTTCATTGGATAATTTTTGCGTTTTCTTTCATTAACCTCCATCCCACAATGCAGCAGCAGTTCTCTTAAGTAGCCAAATATGTATTTTTATATTAAGTTGACAGCCATTGAGAAAGTTAAATGGTAAAACAGTATTTATTATTTAGTGCTTTTGTAGCCTACTGACCACTCAAAGCGCTTTATGATGCATTTACCCGTTCCTAAACATCTGGAAAGGCTTATTTGTTACTGGCCAATTGGCGGTGCCATTTTTTTTTCTGCCTACAAATCATACAAATATGAACAAATAAAAGCTGCTTAAAGAGTTGAGTTGTGACATAACATATTTTTCACCTCTGAAAAAGACTCTGACCCGACATTACTGAAACGCAGGATGTCACATTCAGGTGCTTGTACAAAAAAAAAA
>CAESWR010000054.1:128203-146328 GCA_903171835.1 Mullus surmuletus | reverse complement strand
CTGTATGCCGTCTATCAAATGTGGATAAAAAAAAAAAACATATTAATGTGATATTTGGCCTGTCGTGTCAGAGATGTGTGATATTTAACCCACCACAAAAGCTCAGTTTTGCATTAACACCACCAAAGCAGCAGACAAGTAGGCTGCAGTGTCGTGCTGATTGAACTCTGACTTAAAAAAAAAAGAATGAAATAAAAAAGATAAAGAGAATTCAAACGCATCATTTGCAGCCTGTGAGTCGCTGCCGTTCACCATCGCAACATATCTTAAAGTTCCTCTAATTCTTCCTATCAGTGTGATTAGTGCCAAACAAACACGGTGAAAGGTCTGGCGCTGCGTTCCTGTCATATCGGAATGATTGATGCGTTTAATTTAATGGTACTTGAGGACACCAAGATGCTCCGATTGATGTCTGTTGCTGCTGAAGAACCTCTCGCTTCACCTATGAATTCAAATCTTATTTTCAGATGAGAAGTTCAAACGTACCGTCTTCCTGTGTGACCTGAACGCAGCGCCGGCCCGTGTTTCTGAGCTTTGACCCTTCTCCTGACAGGCTGACGCAGTCTTCCTTCTCTCCCTCCCTGATCCTCCCTCATTGTCCTCTTTTACCCCCCCTCTTTCCCACTTGCATGCCCATAAAGGAGGGGGCGTGTCTTTCTCAGTGGGCAGGTTGCCGCACCTGGTCGAGGACTTTCTGACCTGTTTCGTTTCTCGATGTTTCTCATGTGATTATTGGTGCATTTTGGGTTCCGGCAACGACTTTTTGTCTTCTTGTTTATCCCTCTAGCTCGGATGTTAGAAACTTCCCAGATACCTCAAATGCACCATCCTGTGTCTATCAGTGGCTCATGCTGTACTCATGTCATAAAAGGCAAAGTGGAAGAACACACACGGCGTCTCGTTTTAGTTTGGCACAGAGCCGTGCGCTAAAGTCAATATATTCAAATTGAAAAGAAACAGAAAGACTTACGACGTGATTTTTCGGCAGCTTGTATTTACATTAAACCCGTTGTGACCTGAACACAGCATCAGAGCACGTACTGGCACCTGCCCAAGGAGGACCAATCAAACCCATATAGATCCATTTGAGTAAGAAGAAGCAGGTTATTGATAAACTGCCTTTGTACTGAGTGATTCGTAACACTGGACTGAAATCAGTGTCACATTGCACACACTATAAACTATGACCAGCACTTGTAATGAAGCAATGACACAGCATTCTACTACTACTGTATAAAATATAATGAGAAGGATGTTTTTCTGTAATGATATTATTGAAACTGAAGATGAATTAATAAAAATAATCCTGATTATTCTGTACTTTGTCTGAGCGAGTCTTCTTTAATCATCGTTGACTAGATAAATACTTATCTTTAGTTCTTATCTTTAGATTACAACCATTTTTGATGGCCTGGGCACTCCTCTATGAAACAGAAATATATATTTACATATTTACATCTTACAGACCTGATATTGCTGAAATGTTTTTGATAAATTGAGAATTCCTTCAACCAAAAACAGTATAATTAAGATACTTATATTCTATAATGAAATACAGATATAGTGCTATAAAACTATTACAATGGTAGTCTCCTCATGATGATTTTGTAATTGTATTTAGAATAAGGGTCTATTTGTCACATTCTTTAAGGATTGTTTCTGGCTTTGTTCGTGCCATATTTTCGAATCCATCCGGAATGCTGGAGCGTTATCAGCGGGTGCGCCCGCTGTTGCGTTCACATGCAGCGCTCCGCGGATGTAGCGACACGTCTGATTGGTTCAGCCGAGATTCCTTTCACGGGCTCGCCCAATCACCGTCGCCGTCTCAAGTGGTGGGCGGTGACTCGCTCTCCTCCGCCTGTCTGGGGCTGGAAATGACAGTGTGAGAGGCGCCGGAGGAGGGGAGAGACACGACCGAGCAACAAGGTCGAAACTCTAATTCTTTGAGTAAAAAAAGAGTGGAACGAGTGGAAAACTTGTTTTAACGGAACGACTCTGAGTTGGATTTAGCAGTTGAAGAAGTTCGCGGGCTGCAAACAGCGGTGAGTATCCCAGAATCCTCCGCGCTGCGCTGAAGTGGCTTTGTTATCAACAGGTGCTGCAGGAAGGAGCGGGCTAGCTCGTTAGCCGCTAGCTTTAGCGCCGTGTGTGAGAGACACACACACACACACACACACACACGCTTTCCTCGCAAAGTGTGTTTCTGTGAGAGCGGCCGTCAAACCACGCGGTGCAGAACGTTCACAGGAATAAAAGCACGTTAATTGTGGTGCAGTAACACGTGTTGGTCGGTGTCTTTGGTGCTCGGAGCTGACTTTGGTGCTGGAAGCGGCTAACCAAAACAGTGGCTCCTCGGCTAGCTGCGGCTAGCTGTCAGCCGCCCTGTCACACACTGATTAAATGATCTAAATGATTTAAAAGCTCCAGTATCACCAAAGATTTTCTTACACATTTGTTTGTTTCAAACTGTGCATTTTGCTAAAGACATTAATAAAACATATGTTAATTCAGAAAATGTCAACAAAGCTGAGTGGAGTTCATTGACTCTAAACACCACCATTGTTGTCATTTATTTGAAAGAAACATGTGTGAAATGTTATGTTTAACTCGTGTCTCACCTGTTTAAAATGACACCACAGCCACATTCTTCACAGTTTGGACTTTACTCACCTGAAGTACGACATGCAGTGTTGGTGGTGGGGAACTATAAGGGTGTTTCTCCTCTTTGTTGATGACATTTTTGTATTTTATATCTGATTTAAAGCCCTTGGGAGTGGAGTGTGGAATGTGCATGTCAAACAGGGACCTGCTAGTGCATAAATGATAAGAATTCCGCCTTCTTTAACTAAGATATTTCAGTGTAGTTATTCAAAATCTGATCAACATAGCTGAATCTTGCATTCACTGTTTAAAAAAAAACAAAACAAATGGAGTATAGAGCTATAGAATCGAATGTAGTTTCTGGCTTTCTGTGTTTTGTACAATGGTGAGATTCTGTCACAATGTGCATCAGCGCTGTGTTTTAGTGCTCCGTGTCTTCACCAAAGTGAGATTTTTCCTGAAAGTGACTGCATCCTTTAAGGCTAAAAGGCTGCTCTGTGTGTTTACCTGTTGTCAAGGATGCACAAAAGCAGGGTAGAACTGTTATGCAAATATGTGAATGAGGAAGAGGAGAAAGGCAAACATGTTACCTAAGCATAGCGTATGAATCATATGTCGCTTGCCTGTGTTTTTGGAATTTGTAACGGCTATGAGAAGGTGTACAAATTATAAACAATACAGTGCTTCTGTGACATTCACAACAAGGTTGGGGATTTCTTATATGATATACAGTTTTGATTAACTTTACAATTTTCTGCATCCCTGACAGGTTATCTGAGTAAATCGACTAATTGTGCAGGGAAGCGGCAAACATTTGCAATGTGTGATCTCTCCCATGGGGATGGTACGAAGTTGTTGCACTGAACATCATCGATGACACACGACTGTTGGTGGCAGGTCAGAGCTTGAAGTTGGCTGGCAGTATAAAGGGAGTTTCTCATCACTCTTTCACCAGCAGCTCAATGATGCGATGCTTAGTAAATGAGGACTTTGAAATACATGGAGGGACGTGTAGCTTTCCCACTGCGGGCTCTTTGTTGTCGTTTATAGGCTGGGAGATTGGCCGTTAGCCATTGAGCTCCAGGTGCTCGCTCTCGTTGAGTTTAAAGTTAATTAGCTCCAAACACTTGAGTCACACCGCATTTGAATATTCTTTCAAACTCTCTGCCAACCTTTGAGATGCTCCTCTGCAAGGTATGAGATGGCATCACTATGGTGAAGGAGCTGAGGCTAACATTCTGGATGCGCGCACAGTGTGAGCGAGTAACAACGGGCACGTCGGGCCACTGGCCAGTGAAATACACAAGTCCTCTGTTCTCTGGAATGCTCTCTCGGCCTCTCGCTCTCTCCCTCTCTGACACTCGCTTGGTTTCGTTCTGTCTCTGTGACCTCACTGGCACCCGAAATTAGGCCATGGCAAAATCAAAATGTGTCACCGACTCAGGGTTAAGCTGACATCCACCTCAGATATGTTGGAGGTTTTGTCCTTGGCCAGTGTGTCAGATGGTGACAGTGTGGCGTTTCAGGAGATTTTCCCGACAATATCAGGGTGTCAGTCGGTGCCCGTGCCTTCTTAAGGAGCTGCTTGTCTGGAGACTCAGGGTCACTTAACAGTAAAAACGGCAAAGTGGTTTGAAGGAGAAAGGAGAAGAAAACATTTGCAGGAATAGACTACTTCTGAAGGTGCTTCCATTACAGCACCGTTGCTACATCAGAGAAACCTCAGTCATGAGAATTAAGACGCAGTGCTTTTAAAAAAAAAAGATATTTACTCCTCAAATGTTAAAATTGTTCATCTCTTTTTTCATTCAGTGCATGTGTTGCCATAGAACATCAGAAAAGGAACGCAGCTGATGGCTGTTCTGTGTCTCTCATTTTGGCTTGTTCACTCTTTGTCTGGTACAGGGTGGTACAGCCCTTTTTAAGAATGTAAGAGTGTGTGTGCATGTGTGCACGTGTGTGTGTGTGTGTGTGTGTGTGTGTCCTGCGGAACACCAGATAAGAGCTGGTTCTGCTTCTGCTCCCAAAATTATTCACAGACTGTCACATGACACCTTGTTGCTGTAGTTTCAGGTAAGGCCGCAATCAGTCATGTTTACTTCCTTATTGGCATTTTTTTTTTTTTTACCGTTGGTATTTGGTCTAGATACTGAAAGCAAGATCTCTTCTAGAGTCCAAGGTCATGTGTTTTTTCTGACTAATACCCTTTATATATAATATAAAAACCTTTATTATTAATTCTGACAGTAGCTGCCAATTGTAAAGTTGGCAGCTTTATTGTCTAATTGTTGCAGCTTTACATTATATTATTTCTGCTCTTTCTGGCATTCTATTTACTCTATGATCTCACGCTTAATCAGTCTGATTTGATTCTCCTCCCTTATCAACCTTCCTCATGTCAGAAACAGCTGCTTCAGAGGTATTTTTGAGGTAAAAAGGAGGACCCACTCCGTATCAAGTGAGCAGGACATAATGGCCAGCCAGTAAACACACAGTTGGCTCATGGAGATGAAGTGCAACTTGGAGGAGCAAAACTGAATTTTTCCCCCAATGTGTTCAGTCCCGTATTGGAAGACCTCTTTGTCTCCCACTGCTTTGCTTTGAACCGGCGCGCATGCACACATTCATGCTCTCACACTGGGGGGTAAAGCCGTGCTGGCAGATGGCGGACGTATGTGTGTGTTGTCGAGGGGGTTGGTTGCTAATAGTTTATCAATGCTTGTGTGTGTGTCAGAGTGTGTGTTGAGCAGTGTGTGTGGTGCAGAAGGTCAGCTGAAGGCGTATTTAACTCTGTGACTGATCCCAGGGCAGGAATCCAGTAGGAAACAGCTGCAGGTGGTTTGCTTCATACTGGCTTTTCCAGCCAAACTGGATGTCAGAAACAAGCCTGTCTCATGCTCTCTAGCACCCCTACCCACCACCAACACCGATTTTTAAAGAAATGAACTCTGAGTTATCACTCAAAGATCATGGTCATGTTCCTTCTAGCTTCCCAAAGATCAAATTGAAGTTTTTTTGCAATGAATATTTATTAATTTGACGTGCTTGAACAGCTGAGTCACCCTGGTATCATGTTAATGTCTTTGGGTTTAAATGAATATCCCGAGCAGGTTACTCCGGTAACAGCTCACATCCACTTGTATGCACATAGAAAAGCACTGTACTGTTTTTGTTTTCTGTTAACTGTTATCAGTCAGATGCCTCGTCAGTGCTGCCTCCCCTCTCTTAGTCTTCTGATTTGTCTTTTTCGTGGTTACATTTAACTCAAACACCTGATTCATAAAGCGTCATGTCTGCAGCTTCAGGTGAGTCAGGCAGCATTAACTGTGAAGTTCAACAGGTGATTTTAACCCTCTGGTTAAACGCTCTAATCATCAGCTTTACTAGGGCATCGGTCACAGTGATGATCAGAATGATTTCATGCAGTTTGTTTTCCCCGCTTCTCCTCAAGGCCCGGGCACCTGTTTTCAGAGGGCTTGTTTTCATCCCTGCCGTGTTTTGTATCGCTCATCGTGATGCCAGGGACTTAGAACTTGTTGTTGTAGGAGGACCGGCGAGCCTTCCAGAGGAGCTGCTCAAATCCTGCCGAACTTACCTCAGCTCAGTGATGTCTGAGTCCCAGACAGCGAACAGTCAGGCTGTCAGACTTTTTGTGTATTCCCTCTCTCATGGCTCTGTTCGCTCTCCGACTGAATCCTCACCAGAAGCTTAGAAGCTTTCTTCTCCGCTCAGCCCGCGCTCACTGTGGCGTCAGACTGTGTACTGTTTGGCTGCTTGTGCTATTTTTGGATGCCAGGATTGACGGAGAAGACGGCATTTTAGGTGTCGTGTTCTCAAATGTTATTTAAGGATGTGCTGTTATTGGATTTTTCCTGATATCTCACATGCGAATGTTTTCAAAGTCTTTTGGTCGATACTGATTTTTATACACACATTGTTTTTTCTAATTTACTCGGCCATCAGTATCAACAGAATTTGACTTATATGATATCAAGGGGCTGATATCATTATGCTTGTGAACAATCCTGATGTCAAATAGTTCAATAATAAAAGCTCCTTTGTGATTTCTTAAAAGTGAAGCACTGGAGTAAGTCCTATTATTTTAATAAACCTTTAGTATCCCAGCCACATTTACTGGAAACTCTATGAAGTAGACCCGAGTGAATTTCCTGAGGATTGTTGTGTGATCACATCTGTGGAATAGACATATTTGTCTTGCTAGACTGGAGGCACAAAACATGAGCATGCTGGCTGTGTTGCACACAAAAGTCTGCAGGTTAAATGCCCCCTCTCATGTCCGTTTTGCTTCACAAATATTTAACAAGCAGTGTATGATTTTTTTGTGGTTTACAATCCTAAAGCTGTGATACTCGATAAATAGAGAAAGACATCGCAAACATGTTGATGCTAATTCTTTCCCAAGCGTAGAGAAACTTTGGTCTTTAAAGCTATGTTTTGAAGAGGAGTTTTAGGCCAAGGAGTGATCCTGATTTCCATCAGTAAATATTGATGCTCTTGTAAGGGAAGTCGTCTTGGCAGTTGAAAAGCCGGATCGGCGATGCCAGCTCTTGAGTGCTCCTTCTTTGTCGTAGCACCACGGCGCTTGCTCACATTTCAAGGCCTGGGTGTGATGAGTCAAAACACACCAGAGATAACGCAAGGCAAGTGGATCACACACGCGTACACGGGACATATACACACACTCCCCTCCCCCATCAGTGGAATTTTGTTCCCAGGACTGCCTGGCATTCCTCACTGCTGCATCATGGGACCTCTACTGTGTGTGTGTGTGTGTGTGTGTGTGTGTGTCTCTGCACTCCTGCTGGTGAGAGATAGCATATCAAATGTGGCTGTTGTGATTGTGTCACCAAAGATAAGTCATCCATTCCTCTTTCCCAACCTGTTTATTTTTATCTCTCTCTCCATTCATCCTGAGCCGTCTCCGCTCTGTCCCCTCCCTCTATTTTCTGATCCATCGTACAAGGAATTCTATCTCTCCTCTCTGTGTGTGTGCATGCGCAGGGGGGGGGGGCGGGGGGGCACCCTGGTGCTGACAAAGCCGTTGTCATGGTTATGCACGTAAAGTGGGGGGCAGTCATGATGTTGTTGTTTTCCGGACAACCGAAGAGAGAGTAGAAGCAGAGGAAGGAATAACTGAGGAAAAGAGAAAGTGACCTTATGTTGTTGAAGCTGCTTCGTCAGAGTGTGTGTGTGTGCGTGTGTGAGAGTGTGTGTTCCTGTTGTAGATCATCCTGACATGTTGTGGCTATCAGAGACTCAGTGACACCATGCGTCTGTTATCATAACCAACAGTTCTGTCAGTTTACAAACCAGGCAGTGGACTTTTTGGACAGTAAATCAGTCACTTGCTTAACAAGTCACATGTTCCAAGCTGTGTTTCAATCAGGCATCCATAAAATAGCCTCTTGTCTAGTCGGTGTTACTTTGTCAGCAATCCCAACAATTTTCTATCAACTTGAGATAATACTTTGATCAATTAACTGAATAATTTTACTGGTTTGTATCATATCAGATGATTGGAAATAACATTTATTTTAATTAAGACAAGACAACTGACAGCTTATTGTGAATTCAATTTTATATTTACCTTCCTCAACAGGTGACGGTATCATGGCTGATGTGTTCACCGAGCTACCCTCTTAGACACCCCCACCCCGCAACCCCTCACCTCCAAGAGTACAGACACACCAGCCCACAACACACCCCTGTGAGCCACACAGTCACACACACTTGCCCTTGGTGTGTGTTTGTGTGTGTGAGGGATGACAACCTCCCACCTGAACGGCCATGTCGCTGGGGAGGGAGGAGGAGATGAAGAGCTGAGGGGAGGACAGCACAGAGAAATGGCCGTCGACTGTCCGGGAGAGCTGGGGAGCCGGACACTGCCAGTCCGACGCTCCGCACAGCTGGAGAGGATACGACAACATCAGGTATGTACTTAACACGCACACACACTCGTGGTCCTACAAGTGGCATATGGTGTAAAATTATTTTAAGTTGCAGTCTTAAATGTTCACATGTAATTTTGCTCTATAGAACTACATGAAAAACCCTCAATCATGATGTTCATTATTTAGGATGATTATTCGACTTCAGCAGCAATAAATACAATGATCTACTCAAAATAATAATCCATAATCAGAAAAATCCATATTCCTAATGAATAACCACTATCTCATTTTTAGAGTGAAATACTAAAAAATGAAATATTAGTTGGTCAGAAAATAAACTTGCACTTGCGTGTGTGTGTGTGTATCAGGAGGACCTTCGTCGTCGCCGCGAAGAGGAGGGCCGGCAGCTGGACCTGAATGCCTCGCTTCGACTCAAGAAGCTCTCTCAGAATCCCCACATTGGCATCGACAACCCCACATTCCTGCAGGACGCATACACACCGCAGCAACTGCCGCTCGCCAGCCAGCAAACACACGCACTGCTAGGTACAAAACACACACACACACACACACACGCACAAACAGGTCAGACAGAAGAAGAAAGATGAATATGAGAATAAGAGATTCTTGGTGAACATATGGACCAATTAGCCTGTGACTGGAAGATGGAGGAGAGGAAGAGAAGCGAGTGAAGTTGAAAGAAAGGAATGTAAGGAAGACTTGTCGGCCGTCAGGGAGGGAATTCCTCAGGGAGGGAGAGAAGGATATGAGAGGCTCTCCAAAGCAACTTAATTAAAACTTTGTTTGGGACGGCACTGTTTATACATACACAGCCATTCACGACGAAACGCATCTCCCACACACTAATCCGAAGCGAAGGAGAGCAGAGCGTCTTCCACCATCATCCTCTTATCAAGTGCATTCATTCTGCAATATGGATCCCTTTCTGTCTTTCCTTGTTTGAAATTTGTTGAATCTGTGTTTCCTTCAGAGTTGGAGGAGCTGCTGCTGTCGCTGAAGCAGGTCCGGGGCTGTCTGTCCGACCAGCAGAGTCAGAATGACGTAGAGCTGGTTCTTGCACTACTAAACAAGGTAACGGGCTGGCTAGCCTCGGGGGAGTATGTGCAAGACGGATTGTCATTGTTCTCAGTGTTTTCTGAGGTTGTGACGCTAACTGCTGTCTGAGTTGGAGGAGCCACAACAACACTTAATGTCGAGAGTTGGAGGGAAGGTTTTAGAGGAGGGTGGGTACAAAAACATCAACCTGCTTTTGAGAAAGAAAAATGCAGATCTGAACATCTGTCAAAATTGAATGCAACAGTGTTTGCCAATATGGCAATTAAGTCTCAAATGTATTACAAACAACTGATTAGTTTTGAAATAGTCTACAAACTCATGAAACCAAAACTCCTTGGTACCGTTTTTGACCTCTGCACTTTTATGCATTTTTAATCTTTTATCTGAAAAATGTTGCATTTTCTGAATGCTGGGTGAAGACAACTTTGACTGCAGTTCTGCTCTCATCCAGAAAGCAGAACTGCAGAACAACAGTCACAGTCAAAACAATGCAGAAATTCATTGTCCGCTCCGTCATGCTTGGTTTGGTCCTCAGAGCTCCTGCCAGCTACCCAGTGCTCCTGTTTTTGCCAAGTGAAGCGCAAATAATCAAAACAAGTTTTTCTGCAAAAGACTGGTTGTTTGAAATCAGAAAATCGCACATCTTTTATATTCTAAGATAAGATACTCCTTTATTAGTCCCACAGTGGGGAAATTCCATTCCTTTTGCACTTTTCAGCTTTTGTTTAAAAAATTAAAACTTGAGAATTTTCTAAATATACTCCATTAATGAAGCATGATTTCAAACTCAAGGTTGATTGCCTCCCTTTTTCTCTTAGTCTGACTTCCAGTCAGCACTGCAGATCCACAATGCCGTCGCCAACAGCATGCACCGACCGTCTCCTCCGTACCCACACACACCGCAGGCACTGCAGCTTGCACTGGAGGTAAGATTAAAAAAGAAACAAACTCTCTATATTTATCCCTTAACAACAGCTTTTTGCGCCTCCTTTTATGTTACAGGACACAAACACACACAAATAACAAAGCTTAGGAAAGTTCAGAGAGTGTTTATTAACGAGGCCGGACACAGAGAGCCTCTGTTCCGCGTCAATTAGGGCCGAAAGAGTCGCGCTTACAGTATGTGCATAAAGTAGAAGATCACAATCCAGGAAAAAAAAGAATGCTTGGATTTTTTCTGTCTAGCTGATGTCAGATGGCGGTAAGCAGGTCAAGTGAAGCTGATATCCAGGAATCTTGCTCCATCAGTGCTGCGATTCTTCTCTGTTGAATTGTGGAGCTGTCACAAGTGCTCATGGCTCATTTCTGTGGAATCTCATTATATCTGCTCCATGCTGGTGTCGCCCCCACCGCCCTTTGTTTGTATTGGGAATGAAGTAGGAAAGAAATTATGAACCTTGTAGTCAAGCTAATGACCTCCTTTCGTTTAGTTTTGTATTTCTCACGGATTTTTGTTGTCTAGTTTAAAGTTTTATATCAAAGCCACCATCCTTTAGTCTCTCGATGATACTGACATTGATGCACAATCTATATGTTTCAGGTCAGGAATCTCATCCAAACAAGTCAGAACAAAGAGGGACTCGAACTCCACAGCCTGCTGTCAGACACACACATGCAGGTGAACACAGCTTTTATCGCCACATGAGCAAAGCAAGCCACTTTGTAACCTCTCAAGTCCTGTGCCTGATCTTTTGTGTCTGTGTGTGTGTGTGTGTTGCAGTCGTTGCTTCTAGCACACGACAGCATAGCCGAGAGGGAAATGCAGCCGGAACCGCCGCCCGCCCAAGAAGAAACCCTGACCCAGTGGGGAGGCGAGACTGTGAAGATTGTGCGCATAGAGAAGGCCCAGGACATACCGCTGGTGAGACTTTCACAAAGCAACATATCACAATTTAACTGCATGTTTATTACTGAGGTTATAGCGGAACAGGCAGAAACGTTTCTAGATAACCGCCTCTAGTAATAAACACGCAGTACAATTTGAACCTTTTGAACCGTGTAAAGAGAAAAAGTGAGGATTTATATGCATAGAGCTCTCCATGTATGAGATGATATGACGCAACAAACCAACAAAGAGGGGAAAAAACAACATCAGCTCATCGTGTTATGCAGCAATGTTATCACACACACATCCTAACTCAGTGATGTTTCCGTCTGTGTGTTCTTTCAGGGAGCGACGGTGCGTAACGAAATGGACAGTGTCATCATCAGCCGTATCGTTCGGGGCGGAGCAGCCGAACGCAGCGGACTCTTATCGGAGGGAGACGAAATATTGGAGATAAATGGCATCGAGATCCGCGGGAAAGACGTCAACCAAGTCTTTGATATTCTTGTGAGTATAAGTATATGTGCTGGCACTGCGATAATATAATGTTGACCTGCTATTTATAAGCCCTTCTCTGGATTTAACCCTTAAGAGTTACTGGGGACGATTTTTCTCCAGACCACTTTCAAGCCATTTTGGCCGTGTTGGATGAATATAGTTAAATCTTTCTAAAGGATGTTACTTTAAAATTTGAGATTCTGGTGTGCATTCTTATATTAGAATTTGCTATAAAAACCCGTCATTGCAGAAAAAATAAGAATGCCTCAAATTCAATGTTTCTGCTAATCATTGACCCATCTGTGGCTCTAATAATAATAATGATTAAATCATCCTTGAATTGCATTTTATGGAAATTGTTTGAGTTTTTGTTTTGTTTCCGGTTAAAATACTGTGGAGTTAGATAAACAAATAGGCATTTAGAGTGTTAAAATCACCCAAAAATTAAATATTTGACCTATATTTCAGGCTGAAGTTGATTAAAAAGACTGACTCCTTTTTAAGGTGAAAAAATATAGATATATAATATTTTTGCAGCAGTTTTAGGTAGGAGACATTTTTCATCCTAATGGACGATTAAGAACGTTTTTTTAAGGAACTCTTGAGGGTTAAAATATACTGAAATTTAGTCGAGCTCAAAAGGCGAAGAAGCACAATAAAAATGCACAAATTTGAGATATCATGCAGACCAGATGATGAAAGCCAGCAGATCAATAACAGCTGCATTTCTGTCTCTGTCTTTGTGTGTCAGGCGGACATGCACGGCCTCCTGACCTTTGTACTCATTCCAAGCACTCAGAGCAAACCCCCTCCTGTCAAAGAGTCCGTGGTGAGTACTCCGAAACAACAGCAACATCAGAGCACTCAGCATCAGCTGCTTTTGTTTGGCAGATTTTGTCAAAGAAGTGGATTTCCTGTTGGAGACAAATCCACCTGAGTCTGGTCGCATAAATCCCTCTGTCTCCGTGCCCCCCCCCTTTTCACTCCTTCAGGTCCACGTGAAGGCACATTTCGACTACGACCCCTCGGACGACCCGTACGTGCCGTGCAGAGAGCTGGGCTTGTCCTTCCAGAAGGGAGACATTCTCCACATCATCAGCCAGTCCGACCCAAACTGGTGGCAGGCGTACCGGGACGGAGACGAGGACAACCAGCCTCTCGCCGGGCTGGTGCCAGGTATTTTGTAGTTGTAGTTTTGTGTGTCCCTCAAAAATCACAAAAAGCCGATGTGACGTCTCTCATTTGATTATGTTTCTCCTGCAGGGAAGAGCTTCCAACAACAGAGAGAAGCCATGAAACAGACCATAGAAGAAGACAAGGAGCCTGAGAAGTCTGGTTAGTGGATCTGTCTACGCTATATCAGGGCAAATGTTCCAAGTCCTGCACCTCACCGGTTGGTTCATTTCACTATCTTTGCCTTTAATCCGTGAATTTGTTTGCAGGGAAGCTGTGGTGCGCAAAAAAGAACAAAAGGAAGCGAAAGAAGCTGCTGTACAATTCCCACAGAAATGATGGTACGATAATATTCTTATTGGCGTATATAAAAACTTAACAAAGAGGGATTTAGATTTTTTTATTAATTTTTTTATTTTTTTTTTATACTCCCCTCGCTCTCCATCGACCCAGATATCGACAACGAGGAGGTCCTCACCTATGAGGAGATGGCTCTGTACCACCAGCCGGCCAATAGGAAGCGGCCGATTGCACTGATTGGCCCGACGAGTTGCGGGCAGGCGGAGCTCAGGCAGAGGCTGCTCAACAACCAGCCGGAACGCTTTGCCGGAGCCGTCCCCCGTAAGACTTGGAACACATACACTACTGTGACATATTCATTTGCAATGTGTGTGTGTGTGTGTGTGTGACCACCCTGTGACCGTATGTGTGTGTACTGCAGATACAACGCGGAGCCGGCGAGAGGGCGAGATGAGCGGTCGGGATTACCAATTTGTGTCCCGTCAGACTTTTGAGGCAGAACTGGCAGCTGGTAAAAATATATACACATGAATTCATAATACAATTAATATACAATAAATATAGATACATAAAAACATAATGGATAAACTTGTATGAAATTTAGGAATAAATCATGAATAAAGAATTTTATGGATTCATCCATCAACACGTGACATTTTTATTATTTATTTATTTATTTTATTTGATTTTTACAGGGAAGCTGATCGAGTCTGGGGAGTTTGAGAAGAACCTGTATGGAACTAGCACAGACTCAGTGAGACAGGTCATCAACACTGGAAAAATCTGCTTGCTGTGTCTACACACGCAGGTTGGTACACAGACACACACCTGATATATTATAAAACATCACACAATTAGTAATGTCAGATGTTTTTTTAGTCTGTTGTGAAGTCATAATGTTTTTGTATGCCTTTGTGTGCATGTGTGTGTTTACAGGCCCTAAAGGTGCTGAGGAGTTCAGACTTAAAGCCTTACATCATCTTCATTGCTCCGCCCTCCCAGGAACGACTCCGAGCTTTGTTGGCAAAAGACAACAAAAACCCAAAGGTTCTGCTCTGTTTGCACTGACCCGAAGATAAACATCACCGCTGTTGACTTTCTGCCTTTAATCAAACCTGCATGTGTGTGTTGTGCACAGCCCGAGGAGCTGCGGGACATCATCGAGAAAGCCCGAGAGATGGAGCAGAGCTGCGGCCACCTTTTTGACGCCATCATCGTCAACACGGACCAGGACAGGGCATACGCCGAGCTGCTACGACTCATCAACAAACTGGACACTGAACCCCAGTGGGTGCCTTGCTCCTGGCTGCGCTGAAAACACACACACAGACACACACACACACGCGTTGTTAGGTATAGGTATACAGAGCCCACGTTTGTGTTTTTGTTGTTTTTATTCAGTGCTGCTTTGGTGACCTACCAATGAGTATTAAGGCCACTGTGAGAAGGGAAATAACCTCAGATTTTCCAACAAAACACAATATTACAGGAAAAAAAGTGAACTTTTTACAAGAGAAGGTGCAGGCGACACAAATCCAAATCCTATTCAATTGGTATGAACCATTTTGAGATGTAGTTTTCATTTCTACAGAAAATGATACGATTTTGCAGGCACAGTCACAAGTTTTCTTTGGTGTTTGTTTCCGTCTGCTTTTCTTGATTCTGCCCACTCTGTGATTGGATGCTACTTGAATCCTTTGCAAAGCTTGTTCGCTTAAACAAGCTTTGCAAATGTTTTGCTGAGTTTTGTGAACTTTGAACTTCCTTCACAGATAGACTTTACACCTGCCGTAGAGCAGCTCAGATTACAGGCTTCAGGCTTTGCCATTTTTTAATCTGGATTCATCTTAATTCAATTTTGACTCCAAAAATATCAAGTCTCTTGAATGATTGTGACTTAATAAAACCATAATTAGTATATGCCGCCATTCACTCAAAATGTCATGTTATTCTAGGATTTATAACTTCCTAAGAACTCTGTGACTGTTTCAAAATGTTATCAGTTTCACTTGAAAACCTAATTTAATCCCAAAATTTAAAGGCTTTTCTTACACAAATCATCTCAATTTCTGTCAGATTTTTTTTCTTGTGAACTCACAACTGTGTTGTTGAAGTATTATGATGATTGGCTTGAAATGACTACTGTGTCTCTTAGTATTACAGCTTTTTTTGAGTAAACCCCAAATTAAATTTTTCCCTTACAGTGGCTTTAATGCCTGCTGCCACTGGGAACCGTGAAGAAAATAGAAACATACAGGTTGACCGTAATGGAAGGGAAGGAATCCCCAATAATTACTAAATGGATGGTGGATTGTTCTGATCCACAATGTTTTGCTGTTAGTAGTGTCATTTATATGATTTCTGGCATCATCACAATCCCTGATGAGACCAAAACTTGGACCTAGAATACTGAGTTTTTATTTTTTAATATATATTTTATATATAGGAATTTTCTTCACCGAAATGTGACCGCTTTTTTTATGACGCATCCTTTGACTTAATCCTGTGATCATTTCAACCACCAAGATTGAAAGTCTATTTAAATTATTGCCATAAAATTATTTTTTATTTCTTGCAGTGCAGAGAATCAGTGTAAACATCAGATTGTTTAATTCACCCTGCTATTGATTTATTTTTCTCTGTTGTTTTTTTTTTGTTTGTTCTTTTTTCTTCTTCTTTTTCTTCTTCTTTTTTATAATAAATTACTTTGTCTTAGCTTTGCTCCTGCACACCAAGCTTATGCAGATGGGGCCTCTAGTCTCGAGTGAATGTGAAAATCACGGTGCTGAGGTCTCTTGGAAAAAATACACACATTGGTATCAAATACAAATCCACATTGAGCCACTACATTTATGATGAACACATGCTTACTGTACGTACATGCTGCAACAATGCCTTCACTGCTGACTTTCTCTGTCCTGGGAAGTCCGACCTTGGTGGCCTCCAGCTGCAGCCTTGACTGACTTAATGAATGGCTGGTTGGCAATCAGCCTATCTATTAAAATACACACTATTGTAATAAACACTAAAAGGACAGAGCACTTGATATTCTATTTTTACTGGTTGGCTGTTGTATTTTCTGCCTTTTTTTTGTTTTTTGTTTTCTGACATTTTAAACTTTGTCCTCTGATCACATTTTAGTAGAAATGACCTCTCAGCCTGTGCTCCCAAAGGTGAACGGGTTAAGTAAACGTGTTTAGTTGCATTCCTGATCGGCACATGTTGCTGAGTTTATTATATATTTAGTGTGCGTGTTTGTGTGTGCGTGCGTGTGTGTGTGTGTGTATAAGAGTGGGTGAGAATGTCCATGTGCACCTGTCTTTGAAGACAGTGAAGTATTATTATGAAGTAGACCCAACACCATATCACTGTTATCACTGTGTAGAGTCTTTATATATTTGTAATATTGAAAATAGATTTATGAAGTCCAGAATGCACCAATAGAATTGCAGGTTTCACCTCCTTTGCCTCCCCCACCGTCGGTCCATTAGGAAGAGGGGGGTGGGGCTAAGTGGAATTAACTATTGAATGTAAAGTTAATGGATACCACTTCCTCTTTATCTGACATCACTTCTTCCTGAGAGAATCAGCCTTTTTTCTATTAATATTCACAATGAATAAATAAATAAATAGTTGATTGATAGAAAATATGTTGCCTTGTGACTGTGTCTTCTTGCACATTTTATCCCTATTTAGTCAAACGAGCAAAAGAATATTCCCAGTCGGCATTAAGCATTATATTTTGTGTTAAATCGAACATAAAAACACACCACATATTGAAATGTTTAATACAGTTTGATGTCTTTGTCTTATCCACGTTTTCTAGGAGACCTGTAGTAACACCCAAAGCCCACAAGGGTGCGCTGTTTGTCCATTTTACTAACGCGTGAGCTTTGAATGAAGTGTGCTCACTGCCATGCTGTACCCAAACCCTCTTACCGCAAAGCAAGTGCTGTTTCCTGCCTGATCACGCAAAGAAGAAAAAAAAGAGAGCAAGAGCTGGATTTGGAGACTTCCAAAGAATTTGGAACCGGATCCATTTTGCTTTTATTTTATTTTTGCTTTTATTTTATTTTTTTAAATGCAGGTTACTCAGTGGTGACCTCTGTACCTTTGTGCCTTAGTTTCAGTTTCAACCTGTTTGAAGAGCGTGCTTTGAGACATTTTGAAAGACATCTTTGTGCATCTGTTTTCCAAACATAAACATATATTTAAAAAAAATTGCCTCTAATATGAGAGAATCTACTGTCTAATATAACTGCTGTAGTGCATTTTCCAAAAACTAGGGAAAAAAGAAAAAGCCCACTACCACTATAAAAACATCCGCAAAATAACTAGTTCAGAAAACTCTCTCCAAAACTTTCCGTTTATTTCATTTTTTCCCGTCTAAACTCTTTTTTTAATAGTCTGGCGATGACGTCAGCCCCCCCAGACAACGATGCCAAATTACGCGGCTGTAATTGGCCGGCGGACTGGAAGAGGCCGGGAACAGTCGGACTTAGCCTCGCGCTGATTGGCCGGCGCCCCTTGTCAATCAACGGTTTTCGCTCGCTCTGGTCCCGCACTGAGGTCGGTGTGGGGAGAGCGGCGGAGGGGAGAGTGGCAGAGGTGACGCGGTGGCGATGTAACACCGGCAAACAACGACAACAACTATTCCAACTCATCTTATCCCCCCCGTGCTTTTCAACTTTTTCTCACTTTGCGGCTTTTTATTGGACTTTCCCTGGCTTCACGGCGGC
>CAESWR010000054.1:114863-127683 GCA_903171835.1 Mullus surmuletus | reverse complement strand
CCTCCTTACTTACAACTTCTAAACTACTTCAAACTATTTTAACCCCTGATGCGCCACTTTAATGCACCCCAAAGAGGGGGTTACACTGTGTGACATCACTGATCACCGAGTAGGACCATGTAGAAGCATCTGAGGGGAGTTTCTTGTGTTTTGGGGCTTTCCACACGTCAGCCTGCTCCTATCAAAGATTACATTTTCTGTTTCATGTGTTTCACCGCTTACAGCTGCTGCAACTTCTGCCCCCCTTTTCTTACACACGCCAGATGGGCTTGGTGATCTACAGCAATCTGCCACCCACTACTTTTACTCAGCTCTTTTATTTCAGCCACCTGTTCTGGGAGTAACACGGCATCAAGCGAGAACAATCGGCAGGGTTTTTAGATTCTGTTGGTCCAAATAAACATCTTAAAGGAAGATGCCGTAACAGTTTCAGGCGTAAGCATCCTGACACTTTTAATAGGCGGTGGATAACAATGCTTCCTGACGCTCCATCTAGGCTGCCGGCCAACAGTGTGTGACAGCCAGCCAGAGCAGTCAACAGGTTATTAACCTTGTGCTGTTTCCTGTTCCCCCATGCTGACCTCTCATCCTGTTGACCTCACTGGTCAACCACCAATTTTTCACTCTTGTATTCTTAGGCACCGACAAACACGACTTACAAAGCCAAAAGGCCGCTCGGGTCAACTTTCACCTTTTCTCATGCTCTAATTTTCTCCCCTTAAATTGCGGAAGGGCTTGGAGGAGGCAGAATGCTGCCAGCGCGGCCTCCTGGACCGATTTGATTCTCTTTTTTTTTTAAGCGTATATCTGGGTGGGGATAATGAAAGAGCACTGCTAGCTGCTTAATCCCCACCTTCCCCAGTGGAGTTGCTGTGTGGAAAGCAGATCAGACTGTGGTTGTGCTGGGAAGCTTCCAGCTGTGTAACTGTCGGGAGAGTGAACGGGGCATTCCTGACGAAAAAACCAGTGCCGCCCCAGAATGAAACCTCCCCGATTAAAATGAGAGCTTTTGAGAGAACGCAGATTTGTAGCCTTCACTTCCATACACAAGCTTTCAATAACATAAGGCTGTAGTATTGCCATGAATGAAATAAACTCCCAATGCTTTGCCAGAAATACAAAGTTCGAAGCAGTCAGTGAACTGTAACTGCTTTCACTCTCTCACAGATAAATACAGAGTTTGATTATTATTGTTGCTGTTTAAAGACCTTCAGATATTTAAAGCACTAAGCAGAAAAGGCTGCTTTTGCTGGCACCTGCTGTGACTTCCTCCCTTCTGATGCTGACGGCCTCTCCTAAACTTCAACTGTGCTCATTTTGCAAAGAAGAAATTAAGATAAAAATCAGGTCCACTTCCTGTCTTAATTTTCATCGTCTCTCTCTCCCCCCCCCAGGTGCGGACGCTGGGTCCGCTGGGCGCTGGCGACGATGCGAGCTCAGAGGAGAGGGTCAACATGTTCATCGAGTTGGTGGACGGCGTTTTCCTGCACAAGATCATGACACACATGTAGGAGGCTTTTATTCCCCTTGACATTCTTACAGCATGAGTTGCTACAAATTATCTTTAAGTGTGTATTTTGTGCGTGTGGAAGGAGTTTATAAGCAGTAGGTAGTTAGTACCGTGTTTCCGGTGTGTAAGTCTATGCAAGTGTGCTGATGTGACCACATCCTTGACTGGCTGGTTTCAGGTTGTGAGTGTTGCAGCCAGATGTGCTGCTCCTGTCTGTCGTGTATAGTGTATATCTGCTTGGGAGCAGTTTGTAGTACGGGAATTGAGTGTTTGTAACAAGCAGCTAAAGCTGCTGGTGCATCGACTCCCAGCAGATAGATTCTCGGAGCAGCTCAAGACTGTGAGCTTTGTTTAATCTGACTGCATGAGAGAAATACTTTGAAATACTGACGAGGTCACGCAAGACCTCAGCGCTGAATTTAAAGTTTGTCTAGTGTGTCCAGTTATTATGTTTTACAAAAGCCCAAACCCCCTCAGTAAACCACCATGCAAATAATGATAACAATAATGAAATACACCTACTTTAATGAGTTTTTCTGTGTGCATCACCCCCATAGCCTCCCTGTCCCCAATCACACATGTTCATGTCGACCCTCATTGTCTCCAGAAACAATGAGGGTAATGCCATTGTTCCCACATACTGCATGTTCTCTGGGTTGATGTGGGGTGGGGGGGCGCGATTGGGGGGCTTGTGAAAGTGGGTTACTGAGGAGGAGGAGGAGGAGGGAGGAGGAGGTCGAGATGGAGGAGCCATGAGCAATATTAAAGAAAATCCACTCAGACAGTTGGCAAAGCGGTCAGTCAGAGAAGCAGCCAAGTGTTAAATCAGTCCGTCTGTGGTTTTGTTGTTTATTTCCCAGGCCTCCCTGATCATAAACACTCAGATTATGGATTGTAAATTACATGCACAAAAAGAAAATCATTTACAGTAGAAGGTTGACAGGGATTGAACAAACCTGGAATAAAGCGTTTGAGTATTTGATGAGGATAATGTCTATCAGAATAGTCTCCCACAGAGAAAGTCCGCCAGTGCTGCTCTTCACTCTTAACCCAGTGAAACCTGACATGAAAGCAGCATCGGCGCCAACCTCTTCAAGACCCGTCGCCGCTGTTTGAAAACCACACCTGTGGCCGCCGTGCCTGGATGGCCGGCGTTCCTCGTGGGAGACTTTTCTGGTCATAACCGCAGCGGTTTGGCCACGAGTGTGTAACTTGAAGCTCACTGGGATGGATTTCTCACGTGCAGGCGTGAGAATCCAGCTGCTTTGCTTCCCCGATTGAAATGCTGCTATTTGAAGGAAAAGCCACACATAAAGGTGTACAGTCAACAACTTTCAATGTTATTTAACTGATTTAAGGGTTGAATTTACACACATTTACCAAACGGCAGGTCCAACCCACTCAAAGTCCATGCCCCCAAGTCTTTCTTACACGAGCCATAATTTCCCTCAGAGGTGAATCAGGCCCTGACATCAAACTGACGTCACAGCGGTGCTAGTAGGTCAGTGAGGCGGCGTCCCGTCAGCCCGCCCTGTTCATATGCAAATCAGACGGGCACAGGCCTGCATGTCTGGATGAGAGCATAAATCTGCCTCCCGCACAAAAGCGTTTGTGTGCACTGCGTGTATGTGCTGTGTGTGTTTAATGATCTCTGCCTTTAAATAGCCGGTGATTACATCAATCTGCCCCCTTTTTTGGTGTGTGTGTCTCCATAGTGACCCCAGCCCCACCAATCAGAGGCTGAACAAGAACGTGAACAGCGACATGTCGCTCCGCCTTCACAACTTGACTGTGCTCACCAGGCACATCAGGACGTATTACCAGGTATGCACACACGTGAGGAGCTGACTGTATCTGTGTGTGTGTGTGTGTGTGTGTTTGTGGGCTCACAAGCATCAGTCCAAACTTGTGGGATTAAATAGAAGGAAAAACTACTAATCAATCGAATCTGTGCTTCTGTGTGGAGAAACAGGTTTGATTGAATCATCATCTGACTAACTTTGCCTCGGGTCCGGGGGGTTGAAAAAGTGTATGTGTGTGAGAGTTTGCACGTGCTCACGTCATCTGCGTATCCTGGTGTGTCTCGGCCGCGCAATCATACATGAACCCGCGCCTCAGGCAAACACACAGTAACACGTGTCTGTGTACATTCCCAAACCAAATTAAGTCAGAGTGTGTGTCTGCCCGTCTCATTTCAACCATTATTGATGAGTGTGGGTCCCCTGGCCCCCCCGACTTTGCTGACCACTCATTTGTGGTTGACTTGCCTCGATCAGCTGTCACGATCAATACATTCAGGAAGTAACCCAGAATCGCTACCCCTGCATTTAACTTAATAAGTGTTACATAACGCTTCCTGTAGGACTTTTTCGCCAGTGAGGTTTTTGTACAAAATACCTACAAGCTGGCTCCAAGAGATGGAACAAGATAAACTGCTGTGCAACAACTGCTTGCCTGACAGAACTCGAGAGTTTGTATATCTTCTCAGGCTGCTCCGTCTAAGCTCATTTGTGACCTTTTTAAGTGCCGTTGTAACTCAAGGAGGATGCGTACGTAACACAGTAACGCATCATTGAAAGGAAGAATCACTCAGGAGGGCTGTGGAATTGTTCCCGGGAGGATAAAACGTGGTTCCTTTTTTGCCTTTTTATGATGACTATCTAGTAGGGCTGGATGATATATTGATATAAAAAGTATATTGATATTTTTTTAAGCAAGATATGGAATGAGACCATGTCGATTATAGCCCTATATAGTGTATTTGATCTAAAGGAGAAGAAAATGTGTAATTTGGTTTTAATAAGGCATCCAGTTGTAAAAACTGAATAATTTTCTTCTATTTGTCTCAAAAAAAGATTGACCTATCTTATTTTAGGGGCTATTTTTTTCATGTGCACCTTACATGGAGCTTTATAATTTCAGAAAAGTTACTCCTGTTGTTATAAAGCATTTATGTGGGAATTGTTATTTGAACAGCTCAGTTTGAACCAGGTTTTTTGCAACTGTTCATTGAAATAGTTGGTTTCAATAGAACTACTTGTGACATGTCATGTTTGAATTCAACTGAACAAATTAGCTCCCTTTGCAGGACGGTATTGGGATATATATCGTATATCATTATTTAGTCTAGATATATCGGGATAGGAGTTTTGTTCCATATCTCCCAGCTCTACTTTCAAGAAGAGAATTACGTTGAATAGTGAATCTCCTGTGGAGTTTAAATGTTTTCTCAGCATGGTTCTCCTTGTGTTACCCTCCCTGGGTGCTCTGCTCAAAGACCTTCGCAGGTGCTCCTGACCTCGGCACCGGTGGTCCCTGGGTGCTGCAACGTGGCCGCCTGCCAAGAGCAGAGCGAAAAAGCAGTTAGCATTGCTTGTGTGTTAACAGCGGCAGTAAAGCCTTGAGTTGGACTGATCTTTGTGCAGGAAGAGGAGGTGACTCACCTGCAGGACATCCCACGCTGCTTTAAAACTGAGGAAAGTCTACAGACTGGCGTTTATAACCTTTTTTTATTGTTTATTACCTGCAAAACGCAACCTCATTGTTTGTTACAGCCAATCAAAGCAGGTGGAGAGTAAGCGTGTGCACAGGGAGCTTACTGGAAACCGCTTTATTAGCACGCTATTGATTAAAGGTTGTCGCTTAGATGTTGTTTAACACGATTTAGCACAATAGAAATTCTCATTAAGTGGGCTCGACTCTCCACCTAGAGTAAAACCATATTATTAACTCATGTTAGCTACCAACAGCATCATATTATATACATTTTAGCAAGTTTATCTGTAATAATCAGGGTTTTCTGAATCTCTTAGCCTCTATGCTCTTCCATTGCTGTCTGTGTTTCATAGCAGTCAGAAATGTATTTGTGGGAAATGATCCCAGATTCTGTTGCTGAGGGAAACACATTTTCCTTCTTTTTTTTTTTAAACTGTAGCATGAGGAAGAACAACAACAACCCCAAAACAAATGGAAATAATATAGCATAGCCAAATATGATGTATACATACAGCTCACACACACACACACACATCTGTCGCCAGGCCTGTGTGTATGCATACACTCTGAACTGGGTCATTCTGGGCAGCACAGGGTTAATCTGATGGTTAATCTGTTACCGCAGTCAAATACCCTGACCTTAGCGAACACCCGGGCAACACACACACAAACAATACACACGTGCATGCAGTGCACACACCTTAAAGCATAGCCTTAAGTCAGTCAGTTATGAGCGCTAGATGGTGACTTTGTTTAAGAGCAAGAGGAAGAACAAAACACACACATCCAAGCACACACACACACACACACACAGCAGGCGTTGGCTTTCTCCTAATTAGATGACATCCCAGCAGACACAGAGGCTAGTCCCGGGAAAGCATGTGTCAAGTGTGTATGTGTGTATATGCGTGTGTGTGTGTGTGTGTGTGGGGAAGGGGATGTCTGTCACCTCCCCCTGCTGCCTCTCCGCTGCACAAAGCACAGTAACCTGATATCACATGCTTCCAAGACTTCTAAGCTATAAACACTTGTGCAGGTTTTTCCATCCAACTGGTCCAACCAAGTGGTGCTTATAAAGCATAAAGTGAGCAACTGATGGTTCAGAAACATTTGAAACATTCTCCTTGTGTCGAAGTGAACACAACCAACACTGTGGCTCTAATACAATATCTTTATAGCTGTTAGCAGTTCTTAATTTCGTTTCACCTCAAATGCGTGCATGTGTTGTTGGAATGACAATAAAGTTTCCTTGAATCTTTGTTAATCGATTAGATTTGCCATTCTATGAAAATATCACTCAGTAATGAAGTCATTTGAGCTCTGTGAAGCCACATTAATGCATGCAGACATAAATCAACAGCACACGCTGTATTTTGACAACGCTTCCTCAAAATGACTTCTTATATTGGCTAAAAATGTAAAAACAAAATTTGAAGTTATTGAAGCTATATTTACTCAGAATCGGATCCATTGGCTGCTATAAAAGATGAATTACAGCGTTACAGAATGTCTTCAACACATGTCCATCTGTGTGCGTGTTTTTGGGGGGGGGTTTTGGTCCAAAGTAATGCCAGCAGAATTTTCCCTCTTGCTTTCCCTCTCTCGCCCCCTTTTCTTTCTCTCACTTTACGCCTCCTTGGTTACTGTGGGAACTGCAGAACAAAAGGGTAGAGTCTACGGGATGTTTTGAACTCCACATCCTCTGGCCTACTTTGTACACACAGACACACACACACAGGCACCCTGGCAAGGTGGACTGTAACGAACGTACACTGTTGGGTGATGTGGGCACTGTTTCGTGTGTGGTCAGATGGTTTTTTGTTTATTACCCTCAATAACTAGTCTCTGCCGTTAAGTGCGTGGCCTTTTCATTTTCACAGACGTGTGTGTGTGTGTGTGTGTGTGTGTGGTCATCGTACCCTGCGGTTTTGGCCGACTGGCTAGAAGGTGAATGCTAATCCTTCCCGTGTCAGGAGAAATAAAGGAAAGGAAAGAAGGGGGTTACCAGGGAGGAAAGAATGAGCATTCTTCTCATCTCAAGGTCGCTTCGTAAACGCTGTTTCAACCGTTTCTACTTTTTTCTCATTCCCACAGATTCAATTGTCATTGTTTTTGAAAAACTCTTTCATTCATTAGTTTTCTGATAACGTTTTCCTACCAAAGTCTTGATATCAGGGCTGGGCTGCTTTTATGAAGGCGCATTCTCACACACTTCCTGACTTGGCGACTCTTTTTGGTGCGATCCGTTCTTGGCGGGGGGTGGTGGGAGGGGGGGCTGACAGACGAGGCATCCAACTGCTGCAGGGAAGGAGCTGTCATGGTGTCTGACGGGGATGGTTCAGATTTCTGGCACCCTCTGCCAGATGGTGAGGGGGCGGAGAACACTGGGGCGGAGAGCCACGATGAGGCATCCACTCTGGAAGTTTCATATAAAATAACATCTTGATAAAGCTTCATCCAAAAAGTTATAACGCATTGATAGAACAGGAATTTAACCAACATTTAGTCTGCTTTTGACTATTTGGCTGCAGGATAAACTTTTGGTCAGGGGCCGCTCTGTGCTCTCCACCGAGTAGTGGTGAGAAAGAAAGTGGTGAGAAAGTTGCAAAGCCCAGCAGGCTCAGCTAAAGTCAGATCTCCAGCTTGCTGCCACCATTTTATTGATCTTGGATTAGAAACGTGAGCCCAGTGTGTTAGTGGGGCATAGATTTAGGCCTTGTGTATTCATGTCTGCGTGTGTGTGTTTCTAAATGGGTCATTGTGGCATCACGTATTGATCTCTTGTCAGTTTCAAGTGTTTGATCCTGCTGGTGATGCTGCCGCGGGGAAGGGGTATCCATAGATCTGAACCAGCACTGGTGCGCAGTGTGAAAAAACACAGAAGGGGTTTATTTTTAATTACACATTGACGTTCGCCGTAACTGCGTTGGTCCGTACTGCGAAAAAAAAGCATACACCCACCAAAAGCTGACATCATAGTCTCTGAGCAGCACAAGCTAAAACACCTTCCTCTGGGAGAACGTGTCCATCACTTCAACTGTTCCATCATTCATTAGTGCTTTCTGTCACGGCGGTCAGGACCCAATAGCACATATCCTGTGACCTTCGTGGTCATTTTCTGAGTTGCAAGTCTCCCCCAGGAGAGCCGTCTTCTCCTCCAGCAGCTGAGCTCCCTGCTGACAAAGCCTCTCCGAAGCTTCTGCCTGGACGAGTGCTGGGCATGTTGGCCACTGCGCGTTTCCATGTCAGCGTCTGCGATGATTTTGCAAGAATACAATTGGGCAACGCTTGGAACGGCAGCATTGAGAGAACAAAGAAAACACTCTCAACACTTGCGTACGGCTGTGGAAATGAAACAGAATTCCCTTTTTGGAACCCATTCAGGCGCATACACATTCAGATGTGCCAAGAATAGCGAATATGTTGATTTTCTTTATTCAATTTTAGTGCAGTACGTGCTCTTTCCATGAAAATGCTTTTGAATCCATCCAAAAGTCGCAGTGGGTGGACTGATAACTTAAAACAAAGCCTTGATATCGCTTTCTCACAGTCTACAGTTTCCCTCACCTCGTCTGCCATGTTTTTATATGAAAATCAACCTCCGGGTTTGATCCAGAGTCTCTACCTTCAAAGACATCTGGTTCCCAGAACACATGTTTTATTCACACACTCGGTAGAATACAGCATGTGCAAAGGCAGAGGGATGAAGGGCTGGCCGGCTATCTTGTTACCTCCCGGTCTATAGGCCGATGTAACCGTATCTGCAGGTATTGCGCTACCTCTAAGCCAGCCATGCAGCTCAGCTTGTAACGGCAGTGTAAGATGATCGTGCCCCTGATGGGGCTACCTGGTCTGCGGGTGACGCTGCGACTCACCAAATAGCGACACTTGGTGGTGCTGTCAATAGTTTAAAAACTGAAAAAAGTGTTCTAGCATGGAAACGTGGCGGTGCTGTGAAGATTCTGTGTTATTCCAGCCAGCCTTTCCATGCTGACAGTCACTTCCCTTCTCACCTAAACACTCCAATCCATCACACACAGACGGGCACACCTTCTCAACATTTCCCCCTCCAGTCTGAGCCAGAGGTCATGTCTCTTCCCATGTGTCCTCTCCATAAAACCCAATGACTCTTTGTGTTTTCTGTCACTTTTTTCTCACCCAAAAACAACCCGCCTCGACAGACAAAGGACGTGTTTCAGCCCTGCATTTTCTTTCTGCCTGAGCACGCTTTGCATTACATTTAAGCAGAGTTTCACATACCGTCTGCCTCTCACAAGCATTAACTTTGGAGCTGTCTGGACAGTCAGGTGTGTTTTGGGCGGACAAGGGAGATATTTTGGAATGGAAAGCATTCCCTCCTAGTGGGCCATTTCTTTCCTGATTCACACAGGCGCATATACACACACACACTCATTCTCTTTGTTGACAGCAGGGTGTTTCCTGTTGGCTGCTGGCCTACACACACATGCATGCACGCACACACACACACACAGTGCAAACACATAGGCACACGAGTCTGGGTCAGTTGGTGGCTAGACTTTGATTTCAAGCAAATTTGTTTTGATCGACACTGAGCAGCTCTTGTAAAAACAACAGCAGCACCTGCTGTTATTGTGACTGCAGGCTGTATGCGAATGTGTGCTACTATTAAACAAGTAAGTAAGTGAGTCAAGAGAAATATACTTGGAAGAAGGCCAAAAATTCATCACTAAAAAGAGTTTTCTATAGTTTTCAAATGTAAAATATGTAACTTGATATACCTCTTGGTCACAAAAAAATACTAAAGACATTTCCTTCCTGCCAATCTCCTCTGGTGTGTTACAGGAGACCCTACAGCAGCTGATTGTCATGCCCCTTCCCAACATTCTCTGCATCGCCAAGGATCCCCTATCCGGTAACACGCCCTCTCCCATACACACACACACACACACACACACACCCTATAGTTGATCAGCCCTTATTACATTTCTGCTACCATCTCGACCGCCTCACATTGATGCAGTTGCTTCTTCAAATGAATAATATAATGAAACCAAGAGTGCCATTGTTGCAGAAACTAAAGTGTTTTTGAATCTCTGTTGTTGAAAAGTAGTCTGTCGAGAAAGGTTAGCCGAAGCATTGTGTACCTGCGCAATGCCGGAGGTGCTAAAAAGCTTTAGATCTCTCTTGCTGACATTTTTATCAATGACTCATTTGAACTTGTGCCTTTTTATATCCCCCCCCGTGCATGCCCGCCATTAATCCGGCTGTATCATGATGGAAACTTGATTGTTGTTTTTATCTGAAGCGTCCTGTAAACTCTTATATGTTTTGTCCTCCCCACCAGCAAAGAGCATGGAGGAAATGAAAAGGCTTTTGTTGCTGATCCTTGGTTGTGCTGTCCAGGTAACACACACACACACACAGAGTATACAGAGTACACAGAGTACACAGTGGCGTACTGTACCACCCAGGTTTTCCCAGGAAGTGCCGGTTGAAAATTTTGCATGTCTGAGCACAGCTGTCAACCACGGTTGTTGATAAGGAGCAGGGTGGGACTGGATGTGAATGCTAGTGTTTGATTTAAAAAAACAAAAAAAACATTGGCAGGTTAAAAAAGAAAAGTGATGTCAAAGTGGATACAGTGCTGCCAATAAGAGCTCTAAAACCGGGTTAACCACGCATCATGGCCAGTCCCCACACTGAACTTTCTACTTCAGAGTAAATATTTGAAAAGGAAGTGCGATTTAGCTCAGGTGTGGTACGCGAAGAGTTAATTAATTTACAGGCTGTTATAAAAGGGGGTGGGGCTAGTCATTTGGGAGGTCGGGGCGCAGGTGGTTTCTCTCTGTCTGTGTCTGTTTGTCCATTTTCCTCCCCGCCACTCCCAAGGCGGAACACACTGAGGCTCCTTTTCATCTTGTTTTCCCTCGGCCCGCGGCCTCCTTTGTCTCTGCTGCCCTCGTCCGCCGTGCTTCCTAATTTCCCTCCCTCCACCTTGTCTTTCTTCCCTTACCTTTGTCTCCCTCCCCTACCTGTACTGGTTCTACTGGTTTCAGGGAAAAGACAGGCCACAAGGGAGCAGAGAATGGGAAGGCAGACGGGCGGATAAAGCCACGTGAAAATGTTGTTGACATACAAAATAAACCCGACTCCCCTCCGGTGATACAGTAGCCAGTCGCGTGACACTACATTTCCCATAATCCTGATCTGCTAACGTCAAAATGAAAAAGACTTGCAATTTACTCTTGATATATTTTTTTTTATGTGCTTGTCTGTGTGTTCAGTGTGAGCGCAAGGAGGAGATGATTGAGAAGATCAAGCTGCTGGATATTGAAACCCAAGCGGCAATTGTCTCCCACATCCAGGAGGTCAGTTGAGCACAATAGTAGCCTGGAAAAAAGAAACACTTCATAAATACCTCAATTACTGTGAGCACATGCTTTATGCAGCATGAAACATGTCCTATTGCAGCTTCTAAAAGATCACACAAGCTATTTTGTTGCAATAATCAATTAGCTATTTTTGTTTACTTCAAACTTGAAGCTAAGGTAATTATTAATGAGTTTAAAAGACAAGATGTTTAATTATCCATTTAATTTTACCCTGCTGATACAATGCACGACATTTGGTAAGATGGCACTTTGCATCTGTGTGTTTGCCAGGTCACCCATAACCAGCTGAATGTTCTTGACCTGTCGTGGCTGGAGGAGGGGGCGGGGCTTGCACAGGAAGAGCTGGATCCTTTGTCACGCAGCATGGCTGCATCTCTACGGCAGCTGATTGACCAAAGAGACAAGGCTGGCGAGGTACAGAGAGTCGCATACAACTAACATCCAGATGATCTCTGTTAAGTTTTTTTTATAGGCAAAGTGCATTTTAATTGAATTTTGTTTAATTTAATGCTTTTGGCTGAAAAGTGCAGTTTCAACCATGATCTTTGGAATGTACATAAAAACCCTTCATTGTTTCCAGTCTACTTCATGTGAATCTGCTGTGAACACAAAATGAAAACTGTGTTTTTATAATAAAGAATATGACAAAATCAGTGTTCATGCCCCCCTACCTTCCAGGTGATTGTGGATCTGACCCAGGAGAGGGACTACCTGTCCAGTCTACAGCCCCCTGACGGGTGCATAAGAAGCCCAGTTCGGGGGCACCCGCCTGGAGGTGTGGGAATAAACAATGGAGAGTCTGCCCTGTTGTCCACCGGACTGACCAAAGAAGAAAAACAGCATTTGTCTGTGGAGCTCGCCGACACCAAGTCCAAGCTCCGCAGATACAGACAAGAACTGTGAGTCTCTCAGCACCAGGACTTTATAAACAGTTCAAATTGTAGTGATACAAGCAGCATCTGGAAGTTATTTCACAACCCACCTATCTTATTATGCCGTCTCGCTCTGATAAATCTGCTGCGTAATCACATAGTGGAACCATCTATTTGGAGATTAACCAAACACCCACTCTACACACCATAACCACACAATGCCATGTCTAGATTTGCTGACGTAGATATGGAAAAGAAAAGCAAAAGAAGAAACCTTGTGACTCTTTTTTTTTATTGCGACGTGCAGGGAGGAGAAGACGGAGCAGCTGATGGATTCAAAACACGAGGTGGAGCGTCTGGATCAGGAGCTACAAAGGATGAAACAGGAGGTCAGCACGAAGTAGTGGTACATGTGTGTTTTACTGGAGATGAAGAGGACAGAAAACAAGGTATTCATGTGTGTGAATGTTTGTTGTTTAGAACCAGTCTCTTTCCTGCGAGGCTCGCTCAGTGCGAGCGTACCGGGACGAAGTGGACTCCCTGAGGGAGCGAGCTTCCCGCGTCGACCG
>CAESWR010000054.1:52655-84258 GCA_903171835.1 Mullus surmuletus | reverse complement strand
ACACGATTTCGAACCCACATGGGGCCCATTTCGCTTTCCGCCTTCGGAGCCCGATCGGCTTCTGTTAGTGCAGCTGCAGGCTTCAGGGAAAAAAAACCCAGTAGACGAATGTGACGGCTCAGGGCGAGCGGCGGCTGTTTGCGTCTCCGTGGCTCCCATTCATTCAAACAACAGGGCAGAGAAATCACAGCAAGTCACTCTGCAGAACAAAAAGGGTGTGTGATGTGTGTGCATTCTCATTTGCTTTTGTTTTTTCTGAGTAATATCCCTTTAAATCACACACATTTATATGCAGTTTGTATCCAAATTACATTCTTTTGTATTTATTCTCACGCAGTTTTGCACCCACATCTTTACCTCTTCAGCTCTAAAAGAAAATAGCTAAATCCAGCTTCGCATGTTGACATTCTGTGATGTGAAGCGTGCTTCGCTGGAGGAGAAGTCAGGGGATTCTTCCTCTGGGGACCACAAATGCGATCCGCAACTGAGACTAATGTGGACTGAAGGTGGACGAACAACAGACCGACAGAGTAGCTGTAAATAAAACATTAGGCATGTGTGGTTTGTTGTCAGACACTTTATTGAAATCCCATTTCCATTTGTGCTGGAGTTTTTTTTTGTCTCTTGCAAAAAACTGATATATCCTTATCGTTTACAGAACGTATCAATGACATCATCAAAAGCATTCTTTATTATAAATGATCTAACTTCCTGCAGCCTTGATTACGGTTCATTTTCATCCATATATGCGACAGATATTTGAGCATTTTGGAGGTGATTTGTGATGATGCTTTAACTTTTTTCCACCCAAATATTGAAACATCTCTATGTAGATCAGTGATTGGAGAGTGACTACATTCTTGCAGGAAGATGACAAACACAAAGATAAGAATCTCGGAAATAAAAGTTATGCGAGTGTCTGCGTGGTTGTTGTGGAATGACTGCGTTTTATCCCGAGAGCTTCCTCCACTCCCTCTCCCGCATAGCTCTTTGTCAGATTAATGACGACTTTATCCGCATTGTTAAGCTGCCGGCATAAGAATTGGCTCGGCTGGGCTATCGCTGCCTCCCAGAGGAGCTCCACATCACTGTTGTATCTACAAAACGTCCTCGTTTGTTGGCTGAATGTGTTTTTGAGGAGAAGCAGCCAACTTTCTCTTGGGTTTAATGTAAACTGGAGGGGCGAAATAGGCTGGAAAGTGGGGTTTCCTAACGGCCACCTAATCAGAGCGATAGTTTGTTTGCGGCGGGGAAAGTTTTATCCGTGCACATTTTCAAATTAACTTCCCTTTCCGATAGCCCCGATGTTAATAGCCGTGCCATTAGCGTGGAAACATCCAGATAAAAGAGTCCGACCGCAGCCAAATGGACACCAACGCATTTGTAGTGCAAAGTTTGGAAACTGGTAGAAAGTGAGAGCTCTGTCTCGAAGCGCAGGGAAGGTTTGGCCACAACGTCCACTAAAAAAAGGCCACACACTTGCTTTCGCCACAGTCTCCATTTCCGTCACTGTTCTTTTTTTTTTTCTTTTCTTTTGGGAGTGAGAACTGCGAGGAAGATGTTTGTATAATCCTAAGTGGACGTTGGCTAAAAAGTGTTTGGCTTGGACGCAGATTCCTGCACTTTGGTCTGCGCCGTGAGCAGCGGTTCCAAATGCTGCTGCATTCATGCCAATCATTTGCATCAATTTTTAAACCCACCCCCCCCCACACACACACAC
This sequence comes from Mullus surmuletus, assembly GCA_903171835.1. Taxonomy (NCBI): domain Eukaryota; kingdom Metazoa; phylum Chordata; class Actinopteri; order Syngnathiformes; family Mullidae; genus Mullus; species Mullus surmuletus. The sequence goes on along the minus strand of CAESWR010000054.1, from coordinate 82,538 downwards.
TCAAAACACCCATGTTGTGCATGTTTAGTAGGCCTACACTGAACATACACACACCTGCTGTTATGTCTGCAGTCGCTAACAAAAAAATCACTACATGTTCTAATTCAAGTTTGAGGTCTGAAACACATGTTGAGTTTGGCCGAGAATCTGTCATATTTCAAAAGAAAATGTTTACATCCAGCAGCTTTCATTTCTCCTCCACTTCTTTCAGGGTTTGTGACCGCTCGCCATTTTGGTCCAGGATGGAGATTTGTGCATGCGGCGCGCCGAGGCCACCGAGCTTTACAAACACCCACGTCTTTCTACTCTGGGCTTTTTTTTCTGCTGCCCCGAGAACGTTTTTGCATCAGAATCGGTGCCGTTCTTGCGGGTTAGAGCTGGGACGAGTTCCCTGAAAGGTAACCAGGGCAGTCTTTCCTCGACTACTTCCAGCTCTCTGAATAGGCAGGAAACAATCTCCCTCTCATTGACAATGTGAGTGTGTGTTTGCATGTAGAGGCTTAAAGGGATAGTTCACGTTTTTTTGACGTGAAGTTGGATGAGATCCTCACCATCAGTGTTGTTCATCAGCAGTGGGGGAAAAGTTCCCCCAATGCGTCCTGTGAGCAGAGTTCCGGCCCGGTTTCGGTGTTGCAGAAAAGTAGTTCCGTCTAGTTGCTGGGGTCACACAGATAAAGCGTTTTTCTCCAAAAAAGAACATGCGTTCAAAATAGTAATCCATTTGCATCACGAATTCTATGCTGCAAAAAAGTCCGACCTCACATTCACCTGGTTCTATTTTCCTTCGTTGGTATCACTGCGAGCACCTTTCCATCAGCTGAAGGAGGCGGAAGGAGACCACTGCGATGCATCTCGTCCTTCCAAATATGTAACCGCCGTGGGGAAAATAGTGCCAGAAGATTGCAACGTTGGACTTTTTTGTGGTCAAGAATTCGTGATGCTAGAACTAGACGGAACTAGTTTCTGCAACACCAAAACCGGGCCGGAACTCCGCTCACGGGACGCAGTGGAGGAAAAGTCACTGCTGATGAACCACACTGATGGTGAGGATCTCATACAACTTCATGTCAAGAAATCCGAACTATCCCTTTAAGGCGTTGTGTGTGTTTCAGCTCTATCAAAAACCGGCTGTGCACAATCAACAAGCAGCTGGGCCCCGGGTGGCGTCCAGGAGTCGGCTGATGATGTCGGAGTGTGTGGGGTGAAAGGTCAGGCCATCCACCTCCATGGCCAGGTGCGCCGTTTTCCCGCTCCGGATCCCGAAACGCATCAGAGTGGAGAGGATGGACTCCTCCTGAGGAGAGAAAAAGAAAAGGGTTCAACATTCTGAGGAAAATCAAACTGCGGTGGCGAGTGTGTGTGTGTATGAGTGTGTGCGTCACCTTTTCCACAGAGGGCAGGTTAGCGGTCCAGTCTCTGAGCTTTTCCTCTGTGGGGGCGGGATCCAACCCAAGGCCCCTCTTCAAGTAGCGCTGGTGGGAGGGGCAGGTCTGGAGCAGGTAAAGCCCACAGGCCACAGCGTACCCTCCCCAGTTAGACACACCTGCAGGGGGCGCCACAGATCAACCTCACAAAGGTCTATAAACCATCCGGATCTATTAGCTCATATGTTCTCAATGGATTACAGTTGTTAGTTGTAATCCAACTGTACATTGCTTTGAAATGATTAATCTCCGTTTCGGGGTCTTTAGCGGCATCTATAGGGATAAGCTGTAATTACAGGTGTGGTTTAGACCTCACTTGACCTCACCTCCAGTTTCAATGTTTCTCAAGGTTTTGTCAAGTTTTACCAGGTTGAGCCTCATTTATTAATCAAAATGTGTTTATCGCACATTACTGGATGCAGACCAGCAAATGTAAATTGTAGAGATGCAAACTGGCCATTAAAATGATTACAAATGGTTTTTTTTTTCTGTTTTTTCCATTTCTTTTCCTTCAGTGGCCCTCAGGCCAATGTTGGGTTCCTAAATAGGCCCTCAGCTATCAAAACTTTGAGTACCCCTGTCGTAGATGTATGTCTACAATGGGGATTTATGAATTGAAGGTGATTATTTGTAATTTCTTTTGTAGTTTTAGATATTTGCTTTGAAAGTGTACAAAGCTTACACATTTTGCTAAAATTGCTTCAGATGGATCAAAATCAATCAATTACACTTTTGCAAAAAAACTGCCTTGCAGCTGCACATTCACACACACTCACACTGCGCCCTGGTCTGCCTGTGTGACCTCGACTTTTCGAGAAATTCATCATTAAGAGTGTTTTCTTATTTCCCATTTTGTATTTCACTTCTGCATTGCACCAGATCACTGTTTTTCTGTACAGACGAGACGTTTACCCCACTGTTGGTCAACCTTTGGGGTGTATGCGTGTGTGTGTGTGAAACGAGGATAGAGATCAGACGTCGCCGGTTAAACTTCTCTTGCGAAATGTGTGTCGAGTGTAGATGTTCGATGACGTACCAGCAGTAATGGCGTAGTCGGCGGCCACATCACAGGCGATGAGACTCCCTTTGGGCATCAGGGTCACGACCTTGTCCTTCACTTTGCCCATCCCAAGCTCGTTGCCTCCATCGCCGATCCCTGCAGAGCACGGAAGTCACTGGGCCGCTCGGAACATTTCTCATTGAGTTTAAAATGGGTTTTCAAAGCAAGACTACGCTGAAACTTAATCCCATTTCCTGCGCGCTTAAGACAAAGAACATTCCTACAAAAAGCTGAATTATTAACATCTGGCATCTCTTTTTTTCCTTTGTCTGCTCCCACGGGCTGAAGATTAGCCCGCAGGTTAGGTCATTAGATAGCGAGTATCTTTATCAATCTTTATTTATTTATCTGGCTCTTGGAATCGATTCCTATGGCTGAAAACGACCATTCCTTTAGTGGTTTGTATCCACAAATGCCGACATTATGGTGATGAAGTTGTGAGGTTAAACACACTATAACATCTGGCCATACCTCAAACAGACTCTTCATAATAAATAACAATATATCTTAATTTACGTTGCTTAGTGTGGGCAAATAAAGTATAGTATTTACAAGTTTTTATGGAGAAAAACACCAAAAGAAACATGCGTGGCACCTGTCGTAGTAATTCCTGGTACATTCTTGGCAGCGATGAACAGGTCGTCAATAGGATCCACCAGATGTTTGATGTTTATGGCTCTCATGTTGTAATAGTTCCCGTCTGTGGCCCTTCCACTGCGCTCTATCGCCACCAGGTGGTCATACCTGAAACGACAAAAGACATCAACACATCACTCTCACCGCAAATGTCCCTATTTGGAAGTTTTGGTCTTTTTGATACCATCTTGAACAGGCACAGATCACCTGACCTGGGCTTGCTAGGGTCTCCATGGTGACAGAGAAAGTGCAGCGCAGCGTCCGGCCCGTCATTATCAAAGGTAACCAATGGGATTGTGTCTTTCAGGACGCCTGAAGGTGAGATTACAGATGTATTATTATCATTATCATCTGATCAGGTGTGTTCGCGGCTCATGGTGTAATTCTCTTTCCACTCTCTCTCGTTATTAATATTTTTCTCACACCTGTGCGCACAGCTTCATCAATGATGGCCTGGTTCATCTCCACGGCTCTCCTGTCTGTCAACATCGTAACCTGCTTCCCGAGGGACAGCAGCATGGTGGCCATGGCGATGGCACCAGGTGGTCCATCGGTCTCATCCGGAGGGCTAACGGCAAGTAAAAAACATTGCGTCGATGCGTTTTTTACGAGCCACATGTGTGGGGATGAGCCAATGTGACAGTCGTATGTGTGTTTTCTCCCTCCAGCTGTGCAATTATCTCACACACACACACCAGCCAGCAGCTGCCAGCAAGTTCAGGTAAAACATTGTGACCTGCACCTGCTCCCACTTTTGTTCGGGGTGAAGAGAGTTGATGTGAGAAGCAGAGCGCTGCGTCGTTAGCAAAAAAGACACTGAATAATTTACGACAAACAAACCTTCTGCTGCGGCGTAAACTGACCCGCAGACTCACAGCGCGATTGCTTACAACCAGACTCGGGTCCTGGAATGACCTACAGCTTGAGGTATATGACTGTACCTGTGCATGTAGTGGGTGGGGAAGCCCGTCGTTATGGCGACAGAGGAGGCGTGGGAGAGCGCCAGACAGGAGCGCAGAAGTTCATCCTGGACAAACAAAGCTTTGATCCCGCGATCACCTGTGTGATGGAGAGCAGCATAGTCACATGCCTGTCCTGCTTAGGGGGGGGTGGGGCTTTCTGAGGGCTGAAACTGTCATCCTTTCAGACCGTTATCAGAATTTTAATCTGTAAATACATTTCAAAGCGCTCATAACGACCTGGGTCCTCCCCGATGATCGCGTCCAGCTGCCTGATCTTTGCGACGGCCCTCTGCGAGGCCAGGCTGTACTGCAAGGGATTGTGGGACACCGGGAAGCAGAGAGGCGCCAGCTCAGGGTTGAGGTCAGCGGGAGGCGCCGTCGTGGTGGGGGGGGAGGAGTCCGGGAGGTCCGTCAGGAACATGCAGCCCGGTGAGTGACTGAAGGCCAAAGGGGGCTCTGGAGAGACATTTTGACACTTAAATATTGTGCGTTTTCTTATTTGTGGGGATTGCAAGTAAAAATATCACTGGTTGAACTCACTGCTGCTGAGTATCGCCTCAATAGCCGTGACCCCGCAGGCCCAAAACACCGGCACATCCCCCGGCTGAGCTTCTACTGGATCCCCGTAGTCTGGCTTTGAAAGGTCCTGTATGCCTAGGAGGGCTACACACACACAGTGTCGGGCACACACGCTAATGATTGTCGACTGCTGCACAGAAGGAAATTGTTTTTGGTAATTAAATTTTAGTCTTTTATCTAATATAGAGAAAATACATCCCGCTCGTGTGTTTAAGTTTAAAGAGGGGCTGATCCCTCCATCCCTCAGTTTGGGGCCTCTAGTGTCCTGGCGCACTTTTGTTTTGTTTTGTGAATTTTCAGCATTTCAGCCTCGGCCTCCATAGGTTTTACATGCATTTCGGAGGGGTTTTAGCACGTTTGAGTGTGTGTACCTGGGTCTCCGATGTGCACAGGAGCTCCATGGGCGAGCACGTTGAGGTGGGTGACCCCGACGACCGCATCCAGCATGTTAGCTGGGATGGGACGCATGGTGACCACTAAGGGGCAGCTGAAAACTCCCGCAGGGACGCAAGGCACTTTAGTCTGGACGCACAAAAAAGGTACAAGTGAATTAATCCGCGAACCAACATAGAATCCGACACTTTCTGATTCATCTGACAGCGTAGCACCGCGCCTTGTACATGCTGACGTTCCTGCCCTGCTCCACGTTCCTGACCGCCACCCCGGCCGTCCGCAGGCTGCCCTCGAAGCCGAAACTGCAGCCCAGATAGAAACACACCATGTCCGACCACTGGCCGTCGGGCTGCTGGGATGCAGAGCTGCAGGTGGGTAACATGGGGAGGTCACACACATTTTGAAAAAATAAATAAATAACTGAACTGAACTAAAAAAGAATAGTGATTGGAAAAATATTGGAAGACCAGATGTGTTTGTAACGCTACCTTGGCTCGTCACCATAGTAACTCTGCAGGCTGGGGACGGTTTTCACCAGACGGCCGTCCTGATACACACAATACTGCGAGATATCCGTCCTGATCACGCACAAAGACACAAACCTATGACTACAGGATGTATAGCATGTCTATCTATCCACTTTTTAATTTAATAGTTTGCAGAGGGGATTTTGTTTTATTTTTATTAAAGTCAGATTACAGCTGTTGGTGCTTGGTGCTCTCTGTGAATACCAGCTGTTAGAACTGTGTGTCCACAAAGTGAGTGTGGTGGGTCAAGGGGTCAGTGCGTGTGGAGTGGCCTAAATCCAAAGGTTGCCTTCTGTATTGTTTAATCTGTAATCTGTTAATCTTTACACCGCACACGTCAAACAACAAGGAAGGTGGGTTAAAATTCCCCTGATGCAAACGGCAAAATGGCATCAAGCGGTTCAACAATGCATCAAAACAGCAGTAAATTGGGAATTTCTGGGATGTCCGCCTCACCTTATGTCAGCATTTTTAGCCAGAGGTGGACAGGAAGTCTCCCCTGATTGGCTGCGATAGAGGAGTGGCAGCGGCGCGGGGTTTCCGCGACAGAACGCTTCGAAGCTGTCGGCCAGACGAGCGGGAAGGACCACCACGTTGGCCTGATGGTAGCCTTGACACACAGAAACAGCACACAACGTTCCACGGAATATGAGGGCGCAGACGTTGTTTTACATGCCAATAGTGTGTTCTGAGTAGTGCAATAAAATAAGTGGGAGAAGAAGAAGAGGAAGAAGAGCATCCGATGTAACACTCCTACCGTTGGCTAACCCGGTGGTGGCGTGTATCCTGTCATCGCCCTTCCTGATCAACAGCCTCAACTCGGCGGGACTCAGCCAATGCAGATTATTCAACCTCTCCATCAGAGAACTAATGTTCCAAAGCAGAACCCTTGCAAGCAGTTGGACGGCGCTTGATTAAAACCACAGTGGCGGCTGAAACAATTCTGACCTCGCCCCAAACATTTAACAGGGGTAAAGTTCATGTGGAGAAGGATGCAGTTAATCTTTGAAAACTATTGACAGAGAGGTTTGTCTGTTTCAGACACTGTGGGTTGTTTTATATTTCCAGATTGCCAAGCAGGTTTTTACCTAAAACTAGGTTTGATGGCGAATCGAGCACCCAGAGCTTAACTTTGCTAGTATTACCTGACCTCAAATGTAGGTCACAAAGGTTGAGGTGACCTGTAAGTGGACTGGTGCCATCTAGTGGGCTAGTTATTATGTTATTTCTCTTTCCTGTGGCAGAAGATGATAGGATGCATCACAAACACTGGAAAAACAAACAGAAAAAACCCCTGATGTAAGTGCGAATGACCACAACATTCACCTGAGTTCATTGCTGAGCGTGAGGCGCTGCGGAGGTATTTGAGGGAACATCTCGCGGCTCGGACGGCGGCCAGCATGCCTCACCTGGATGAACACACAGACACATTAGTTACCAACATCTGCAAAGAGAGGCGTCCGTTTCTGCGTTTGTTTGGGCTGCATTCAGACAAAGCAAACACGGTTGGTTGTTGATACTCAATGTTGGCTTCACCTTTTATTTGTGTCTCATCCACACGACTGAGATACTTAGTTGCAACACAAGTTTTCACCACATTGGGATGTGATGTGATGATGTCATGAGTTTACAATTGTATCCATGCCTTTTTTTTTTTTTAAACAAATGTATCTTTCTAACTGAGCCTGATGTTCCTCTAAAAGTGAAGGAATCATAATGATAAACTATATTGGACTTTTAGGGCCACATTAAACTCATAAATTAAATAATACAAATAAAACAAAAATAATTACTATACAATACAGATTTTTTTTTCTCTGTAAAATATATACTCCCTTATATCATTACACACGCATTATCGGCCCTCCGGACAGGCGAGATATCGGTCACACTCAGTGGAGGGAACCAGCACTTTGCACACGTGACGTGGTGAGTGTGTGTGTGTGTGTGTGTGTTACACGAAACAAGAACATTTTCAAATAACTGTGGCAGTGTTTGTGGTCCACTCTCACGCAGGTCCCACCCATAAAGGGGTCCAAACAACACACTCTTTCTCAAGGTTGCCGAGAAAGCGCGGGAAACCGAAACTGCGTCACAGTTTTTCCCTCCACTTTGGCGATTCGGAAACAGTTGCAACTTACAAGGTTTTATCCGCCCGAGTGTTTATTTCATGGAATAGCAGCGTAGACACGTCGTATCCTAAACTAACCTCGCTGTTGTGACTCGTAGACTGTGGACGGTTTCCACGCGAGACTCAGCCGGCTGCGCTCTGCCCTGCGTACGGACTGACAGGCTGGAGGTACATGCTGCCCAACAGCGTGGCCTGATGGTGTGTCAGTGCACTGCAGGCGAAGGACAGGTGAATTCTGGTTCACATTATTCTATGTTTCTATGTGTAATATGAATATGAGCAGGATTCCTCTTTCACAGCCAAAGTTACATTATTTCACTGTCTTTTTCGCCTGCCAGGAAACCCCCCCCCGTCCCCCCACTGTGATGGACAGGTGGATCCTGTCCACATATTCAGTTATTCTACGTCTAATTCGGACTATACTCAGTAACCTTGGTGAGTAAGAGCAGGGTTCCTCTTTCACATTCAAAGTTACATTATTTCACTGTCTTTTTCGCCTGCCAGGAAACCCCCCCCCGTCCCCCCACTGTGATGGACAGGTGGATCCTGTCCACATATTCAGTTATTCTACGTCTAATTCGGACTATACTCAGTAACCTTGGTGAGTATGAGCAGGGTTCCTCTTTCACAGTCAAAGTTACATTATTTAACTGTCTTTTCGCCTGCCAGGAAACGCCCCCCGCCCCCCCACTGTGATGGACAGGTGGGTCCTGTCCACATATTTAGTTATTCTATGTCTAATTCAGACCATCAATGAACTTGGTGAGTATGAGCAGGATTCCTCTTTCACAGAGTTAAATGGGGAAACAAATTATTTCAGACTGTTTGTTTCTGCCTGCCAGAAAATGGGACCAGTTGCAGCTCAATACGGGACCGGGAGGCTACTTTTGTTTCTAAATATGGGCCGATTCATTTTTTCAAGGGACTGTTGGCAACCCTATAAGATCTCGCAAATGAGTGTTTTTTTAATTACATTATTCATGTTTAACCTTCTTCAACGGGGAGATGAAATCTACCCGCCATGACAGTGCTTGGCTTTGGTCCATCTTATCCCTTCTACCCCTCAGTCTTGTTTGCAGGACGACCGTTTTATTTGCATTCTCATCAGGTTGTTTAATGTACAACTAATTTAAGAGTAGGCGGATTTCTACAGCATGTAACAGTAACCTACTTACACAATGGCTAGTTCAAAAGAGGAATGTGAAAAGTGTAAGTGTTTTTTGAGTGATCTACTGTAAATGTGTGTGAGTTGGTACGTTTGGCTTTTTAATACGTCATAAGTCCCCTGTGGCGGCCCCTGATGTCCTCCTCTGGTATTGGTATTGTGTGTCGGGGCCTGATACGCAGCTGACCGTTACCCTTTGCTACTACATAATTCTAGGAAGCTGGTTCGTCAGCTCCACTCAGTCCCCGCCGTCTAACAATAATCTCCAATCCCCAGTGCCTCAAAAGATGTTTTTTTAATTTTTTTTTAAATGATCATTATTTTAGAAAGGAAGTCAACAAAACTCTTTACTTTGACAGATGTACGTGCCCACTGCAAACAAAGAGGAAACACTGAAAAGATCAGTGTGACCATTGGACGCCAGCTTCAAAATTGCAGATAAGCAGGCATTCAAATACTCAGCACAGCACTGAAAATGTAACATATCATTATGATATTTAAACCTGCTGTACTTTATTCTTATGTACTTTAGGCTTTTCCCTGCCCTCTTATCTATTCAAAGCATATGTACTTTAAACTACGATACGTTCACCCCATTGACACATCCTGACCTATTTAGTTTAATATTACATCATGTCCATCAGTGCATGGTATCCTCGATATACTACCTACTCGAAACATACTTATCACATGAATAAGAAAATAAAATATATATTGCAATGACTAAAGTCTAGATAGAACTACTGGGTACATTGAATGAAACTCAAATTGCTTGTGAAAATGTTTCACAGGAAAGCATTGCTTTTAAATATTGTCATTGGTTAGTGGTTTTTAAGATATTTTTCTGTGTAACATAACTTCCTCTCTTGCACACACAGCAATACAATTTAGGATTGTAGCAGTCTCCTGCTTATTCTACACATACAGGGATGACCAGACATAAATTAATCATATATAAAGACATGCAATGCGTGAAAAACCCTTGCTATGTGCGAGGAACTGGTCATATCTCAGAAAATCACACCTTCTCTGCAGCAGGTACGATGCTAGAGTGACCAAGATGATGCCAGAAGTTGAGATAAACAATAGGAGAGAATCCCAGCTGTCTTTATCTGATGTGGTAATCTAATCTCAGCAGAGTAATCATCACGTTCATTTACGGGCTGTAACAAATAAAACCTCACTGCCACACAATCTGATCAGAATACTGATTACATTCAAATTCCAATACAACACTAAAAAGACTAGTTTGAATGGTCTAAATCTCTGCCTTTTCAATGCTATTTACCCAGAGATAACCTGCGCTGCTAATCAGATGTTAAACTTTGGACTGGCCCCACTGTATTTGTGTCCGAGCACCAGTGTTGAAGGAGGGACTGGAAAGGGGGTACTTTATAAAAGATGCACTGAGATTTGTTCGTGTCCATGTGAGGAGCAGGAGGACTGACAATCACACAACAAACCAGCACTTTCTAACCCATGATGGGTTACAGCAAGCTGTGTCTGTTGATACTGCTGAGCAGCTACACGTTGGCTCGTGAGTAGGAAGCTATTTTGATTTAATTGAGAAAATGGGATTATGGGGGAAAATGCAAAACTTGCAAAAGCAGAAAAATACTTATTCTCCAGTTTTGATGCCTTGCTAGCTGTCAACTATTCTTAAATCCAAAGCACTTTACTGTATTTATGGCCTGATGGGGGAAAAACATCACTCAACACAGCCATCATGTGATGTTTTTTTCGAAGTACTGTACTGCAAGTGAAATACCTGCAATGTCAATTGTTGTGCAATACCTGCAGAATGGAAATGTGTGCTGTTTCTTGATTATGTGTCTTTTAATTATTCATTCATAGATGTTTTTAAAACCTGCACCTCAAGGGCTGCATCCAATTTCGTTGTACTCGAACAAAAAAACAATCTGATTCTGATTTTGATCAGCAGTTGCCACCAATATTTCTTGAATGAAATATTCATTGGTATTCCAACAGCAAGTCTATTTTTGCTTTTCATATCTCACGTACTTCTCTGTCATGCATAAACAATGCAATATTACATGGATATGAATTATTCATGACCTTAATATTGGAAAAAGTAATAAATAGAATTTCTTTTTCTCTTTCCAGAGCAAGATATTGACAACAATGAGCAAACTTCAAGGTGTTCATGTAAGTTGCTATCAAAACTTCAGTTATGTTCCCATTAAAAGATCTCCATGACAGTCTCATTATTATACATTTTCTAAGAAGTGCAACAAAAAGACTTTGGAAGTTGATGGAATTCTGAACTGAAAAATGCAAACAGTACGTGCGTGCGCAGTGTAGATAGAGGAGAGCGTGATGTTGCAAAATACAAAATGACCTGGTGACAGATCAATGGGGTCTCTGCTAAACTAATAAACATATGACCTGTTTTTTGGAGATAGCAGCTGTAGCAGGTGGACTTTGTGCTCTGTATGATTTTGAACAATGGGTGTAATTCTGTGTTATGAATGTCGATTGGTGCAAAGGTCTGCCGGCGGGGTGATGTGGAACCTTGACTGTAAACAAAAGATGTGTGAGGAGAAAAGATGTGCGCTTGTTTGTATCACCCAAAAACAAAAAAGGCACGTGCAAGAGTTTTGACAGAGGTCCACAAACAACAGCAAAAAGTCAATAACACTTGATTGTGTGCATGCCTTAGCTTACAACATGTGACTTTGAAAAAGATAGGTTACCCAAAAGTTAAAGTGCACTGATGTCATTGGAGGAGTGGGTGATGTCCACAGAACACTTGCAGTCAGATCAAATATATTGATGACCAAGGTCAGGATGGGTATAAACGAGTTAATTGTCTTTTTTTTTTTTTAATCTTGTGATGCACAAACAGTGGCGTCCAGATTCAAGACCAACAAAAAGTATGCCTACCAGTACACCACCACCACCGGGAATGCAGTAGACAGCGACGGCACAATGAGGAATGGCCCAAAAATTACCTGTCAGGTATTCCTGCCCCCGAGTGTGCCACGGAGAACGTTCTACCCCGTTGATTGCTCTGACCCTTCCTCCTTGCATCTGTAGGTTGAGATTGAGGTCCTCCAGACTTGCAAGTTTGTCATGTCCACCAGGGAGTGCACACTCAGCGAGGTGTTCATGGATCCCCAGGACCAGCCGGTGTACAGACCGGCCCCGAACTCTGAGGAATTCCGAGCTGCCATGGAGAGGTCAGTGTAAACTTCCCTATGAAGATTTACCTAGTGCACTACGTAATGGCCAGTTCCTCTCTAGCTGCCGTAACAAAAGATTGCACCAATGATGGATGTGTTCAGTGGAGGGTCAAAAAGATGCTAGAAATAACTGAAATGATGACCTGGCCACACGCAGTGCTAATTGGAGTGGAAGCAATAAAAAAAAGTTGGTCTTTAGCAGACCGAGCCCAAAACTGTTAGCGCTTAGGGAAAACGTTACTGTGAGGCATTTTTGAATGTTGGGTCTGTTCTTGTTCCAGGAACCCTCTGAGGTTCTCTGAGGATTCGACCTACGACGTTGAGCTGTACGCGCATCCAGATGAGCCCACCAGTATTCTCAATATAAAGAGAGGCATCATCTCGGCGTTTATGCTGCCATCCATGAAGCAGGGAGAAAGCCAATATGTGGTTAGTATCTCCCCAATAAAACCCTTCATAAATGGATGATCGACAATGTCCAATCCTAAATTGGTTGCTTTCTTCTTCTCCTTCCAGAGCACCATCAATGGCAAGTGTTTGACGGACTACAGGATCAATGCAGAGAGGGACATCCCCACAGATGTGACCATAGAGATGGAAACAGAGTGTGACCGTGGTAGACCTAGACCCCTGACTTGGAGCCCCCTGGCTGTGTTGCAGAAAAAGGTAAGCTATACAAATCTTATTTTTTAAATCTTGATATCCCTTTTTTTTTTTTCTACAGTATGTAAATGTGAAAAAATTGAGCAATGTTAAGTAATCAGCAGAATTTACATTTGGCATGAACATACACATTCAACTTAAAGTGCATGAACTTTGTGGATTTTAGACTTTCATAAGCACCCATAAGCATGAATGCAACTACCAGTTTGACAACAAAGGAAAGCATATCACGACTGCAACGTGCACTGAAGACCAAGTGTACCTGAAGGATAAGTAAGACATCATCAGAATACAAGTTTGATATGTTATATGTATTGCACTATGTGTGTGTGATTTACCCTCTAATGTGCCTTGCAGGGAGACTGGAATTAAAGTTACAGTAACCCAGAATCTAAGCTTCCAAAACTCCAAAAGGATCAACAACAGACCATTTGGTAAATTATAATTTTTCTAAGTCTAACATGTACTGCTTTAGTTCACAAGTAATGTTGAGCTGTATTTGGACAGATGTGAACTCCAGTGAAAAGAAGCCACTCCACTATGAAGATACTGACCATAAAGGTCCCATCCAAACCACGGATGCTGCCTTGCGCACACTGAGGGACCTCAAGTCCTTGGCAGACGGAGAGGGTCAGAAGAGGACCAGCCTATTCCACAAACTGGTTTCCACCTTGCGTGGCCTGAGGAACGAGACTCTGAGTGAAGCGGTCACCCAGATGTTGGACACATCAACTTGGCTCACCTGGCAGGCCCTGCTCCAGTGTGGAACCTCTGAGTGCACCAGCGCCATCCTGCGGGCCATCAGGTCCATCGACGGCGTGGCACTGGAGGTGGATGCGCTGGTCTATGGTTTGGGCCTCCAAGACAACCCGGATGCTGCCCGAGTCCGAGATATGCTAAGCATGGCTCAGTATAAACAAAGCAAGGCGATCATGTATGCTCTGGCCAACACAGTTAAGAAGTAAGAATATTTTGAGTCTAAAAACACATTCTCGCACTTAAATGTAACATGCCCTGGAGGATATGCCTCACAAATGAACACTGGAGGCACCTTTATCTAAAATAATGCTTTTCTCTTGGCTGCAGGTTCCATAAAGGAGAGGTTACCCCAGTAGTCACTGACGTGTCCAAGTTCATGAGGACACTTTTACAGGACTGCGAAGGACAAAATAATGATGACTCTGACTTCCCTACAGACCCAAATGAGATGTCCTTCCTTGTATTACGGGTAATCGTTCAATCATCTAACATAACACAGGGGATTCTCAGGGACGCTGCAGTTTCTCGGTTTAATGCCATTTTTCTTCCGCCTACCTCTAGGTTGTTGGTGTCATGGGTCAAGCCATGCAAACTGTCAACCCTGGCCTGATCTCCTCTCTTATGAAGTGTGCTAAAAATGCTGATGTTCCACTATCAAACCAAAAGTCTGCTATACAGGCCTTCAGGTTGATGGACGTAACTGATGAGGTACAGAGACTTCCATGGTCATGTTGGGATGATGAAGATATTAACACATTCAACAAAATGGAGCATACCTTAGTGATGCTCGGCGAAGAATCATTTGTCATTGGGCTTTTCACAGATCAGAAACTTCCTCATGGAGATGTACCTGGATGTGCAGAGCCCCATTGACAAACGTGTAGCAGCCTACCTGATCCTGATGAAGAAGCCAGACCAAGCCTTGATGAGTGAGATTGTGAGAAGTTTGGAGAACATGGGGGATGCACAGTTGAGAAGCTTTGTGGTCTCCCACCTGAAAAACATCCATGACTCCAAAGAGCCTCAGATGCAACAGTAAGATCGGAATTTGTTTGTTTTTTTTGCAAATTCAAATTTCCACTTTTAGCACATGAGATTATCAGGTTCCCCCCATGAAGATGAAAAAAACAACAACCTCTCAAATACTGAAACTTTCTTGAAACTCTTTATTCTCTTTGCAAAAGATTCAGGGAATACATCGCGTTGGCTTTGGCTGAGCAGCTGTCCCCACCAAATAAGATCTTTGATGGCATGTCAAGCAATTTCAAAATTGACACACCCCTGGGCTCAGTGCAGAGCAATGTCATTTTTGATGGTACAGACACCCTACCCAAGGAGGTGATGTTGGAGACCACTCTAAAGGCTTTTGACTACAACTCTGAATTATTTCAGGTATGCTTTAAGGAATATATAGTAGTAAAAATATGCAAAGTAACCTTCTAAAGAGTAAAAAGCTTGACATTTTCTTCTTCAGGTTGATGTTGAGGGAGCAGGTTTTGAGCCAACGATTGAAGCTCTTTTTGGAGATAATGGGTTCTTCCCTGACACGAGCCTCAAAATTATTTACTGGGCTGGAGACAAAGTGAATATGCTCAAGGATGTTGTTGACAGACTTCACACCGAAAAGGACAGAATGAAGAGACAGGTGACATATAATCATCTACATTTGGTTGTGTCAGTTTTTTCCACATTAAAGATGCTACTATCACTTGAACATGTTGTTGGCCATGAATACGAACTAAAAACATCTCCTCAGGCTCCACAGGATCTGCTGCAAGATATCAGAAAAAGTCTCCAGAAGCTTGTGAATGACTTGGTTTCTTCGCCAACCCCTGAAGCCACTGCCTACCTCAGACTTTTTGGAAATGAGATAGGATATGTGAAGCCAAGCGACATGAAGAAGCTGTCCGACAATCTGTTCAAGTACTTTCATGTTTTTGCCAGGCTTCTGCCCGCCCAGGTCAGATGGTTTCCATAAACATGAGCAATGAGAAAGTGCCACCAGTCACTCATTTGCAAAAGCTACATTTCTTTTGATCATCATTTGGTTACTTTCTTTCCCACAGGCATTATTCACTCTGACCTCTAGCACTCATAATGATTTCTTTGCCCACTACATTTTCATGGAAAATGGTTTTTCACTGCCCACCATCTCTGGCCTTCCTATGAAATACTTAACATCTGGAGTATTCGCACCTGGTGCCAGAGGAGGCATGACCTTCTCTTCCACAACAGTAAGCCACCTTCTCTTTTACTTGTTATGTAGTTAATCTGTAATTTTATGTATCCAGAACAAGTGCACCGCTCGTAAGCCATTTTTTTCAGTTGTATGCTTGCTTTTGCAGGGTGACCTATCATTTAAGCCCTCCATTGGGTTAGAATTTATCACCCAGGTGGGTGTGTACCTCCCAGACTATATGGACTCTGGGGTTCAGCTGCACACTCATATGTACCATGAGAGTTCCCTTGAAGCTAAGATCTCCACACGCAACCAGATCAAACTGTCCATCCAGGCTCCCAAAACAAGTACTCGGCTGTTCAGTGTTCGGTGAGTATTAACAAAACATCTTTTTTCCTTATGATATGCAGAATTATGAGAGTATAACATGGCATTCTTACAATTTTGCATATTCTGTTTTTGATATAGCAACACACTTCAGTTTGTCCCAAGTGATGAAATAGTGCCATTCCAGGGAGATAAAGGGGACAGTATTGACTCAACTGACTGCCAGCCCCTTATCAGTGGACTGAACATTTGCACAATATCCCGTTACTTTGAAGGAACGGGGATATTACCTGGCCTGCTTCATGCTGTGAATGGAGAAACCATGTGAGAGACAATTTTGGAAAATCTGATTTTATTCACCTGTTTTTCAAGCAATCGTGTTTATACTGAATCATCAAAATTCTACCTAACATGGTGCAGCGCAGTGTGATCCACTGAACAACTTAACAATTTAATGTTACCCATGTTTTTTTTCATAGGTTTGCGGTCGAAATCCAGCCCACAGGAGAGGTTTCGGAGTACACTGCCACCCTGAGTCGTGAAAAATTCAGGGAGGGTCAAGATAGAATAACTGCTTTAAGAATAACCCTGAAGGCTGAAGGTAAATTAGTGAGCTTACATGTAAATGTGTGTGGATCTGGAAGTTCAAAAGAAAGTACTTCAATCAAAGTTTTCGATTCACCACCATATATTGCTATTGAGGTTTTAACTGTTTATTTTACAAGTGCGCTCCTTTTGCTAATGCATTCTGATACCTACTGTTTATAGGTGATGACTCAGCAGAGGCTACTGCAGCCCTGAAATACAACAGCAATAAGAACACATTCACCTCGGAGCTCGTCATCCCTGACTATGACGTGGAGGCTGGCATCAAGCTGACATTAAGTGATGGTCTCACTGAAGAAAGCAATATGCGGGGTATCACCATTGATGTCACAAACAGGAACATTCCACAGATGACACTGGTTGCACGCACAAGGTACTTTCAGCAGCTCTGACTTGTTTCACGAGATACATCACACATGGGTTTAGTTATTTCAACTTACATGACTTTGCTTTCAATGTAGGCTTGAACTGATGAAGGATGCCATGCTGCAACTCCAGATGCTCATTCCAGCTCTGAAAATGGATGCCTCCGTCACCACAACTCTTAAATATGGTAACTACTTTCCAGTATTCATTGCCACAATATACAGGGCATTTTGAAAACGCACTTATTTGTCAATATCTCTGTGCCAATTTCTTAAAAAAGATGACGACAAGTTCGAAGTGGAACTGAAGTCGGACCTGAATTCAGAGGTCCAGAAACTGATACCAAATGCCGAAGATCATCGCAGGCATCTACAACAACTCATAGATGAGATGCTGGACCAGAGGGTGGCAAAGACTGATATGAAACTGCGTCACATAGTCACTAAAGGAATCGAGGTTGGAGTTTAATATTTAAAATCACTTTTTCCTGTGAAATGTGTGTTCCCAGGCCCATTTCATGAGTGTTTCAGGAATTTGAGAATATATCTTCAAGAGTTTAAGAATTGATTAGATTTAGACTATTGTTGGCACAAAGACATGAATTTAAGTTTTGCTTTAAACTCTAATCTATTTGACCTGACAGGCAGGAAATATCTGGCTAGACAAACTCTCTGTAAGCATTCCTGGTCTTGCAAACTTGCGAAATAAGAGGAGCCTCTCCAGTCTCACTCTGCCACCCCTGCCTGAGAAATTGTTCCTGCAGTCGTGAGTGCTATCAGTTAATTTACTCAAAACATTCCACATACACTCTACCTAAACAATTAGATCCTTGTGTATTTTTGAGGCAAAAGTTACATTTGTATGTGTTTTTGTCAACAGTGTCAACGTATTCAGATACCAGTTCAACAAGGACAAGATCCCCATCTCGATTCCTCTCCCACTAGGAGGCAAAACATCACAAGAACTGAACATCCCCACAACTCTGTCTATTCCTGCAATAGATCTCCAAATCTTGGAAATATATATACCTTCCAGTAAATTCAGACTACCTACGTTCACTATACCGCCGTCTCTTGATGTCATGGCGCCACTTCTCGGTTTGGCTGAAGCATCCACGAAAATCAGCAGCAACTTCTACAACTGGGAAGGCTCCATCTCCGGGGGAAACAACACGATAGATGTTCCAAACTATCTTGCACAGTACAAAGCCATGGCAAAATCACCTTTCCCACTACTGGAATACAAACTTGAAGGTAAACTAGTTGATTTATATTTACATTTAACAGTAAAATGTGGCAAGTCACGGACACATTTTGAGAAGGCAACAAAATGTTAGCTTCTAGTGAATTCTTTGCTGTCTCTTTCTCATGTTGACATTATAATGTTTTTCTGTTTTTTAAAGGAACAGGGATGATATCAGGGAGAGCTGATGATAATCTCAAGTATCTTGTGAACAATTCCTTCAGCCACCTCCTCATCGATACCAGCCTCAGTCTCATAGAGACCGTACAGGTGGCAGACAACCTGAACGCAAGGGCTAACTACAAAGTTGAAGCTCATAGTCCACTTGGCCTCCAAGCTTCCCTTTACTACTCTGCTCAGTCGACTTCCACTCTCAATTCGGATGAAGTGTCAGGAGATGGAACCTTGGATGGGATGCTTCGAATCGGTCCAGTGTACGCTAACAGCTCATACACCCACAACTACGTCCTGCGTCCACTGGAAGGATTTGGAAGAGGTGAGTCCACCCTGCGCTTCGACTGCCCACTCTTCCAAGTTAACAATGTCATCCAGGGAGTTTATGCCAACTCTGAGCTGAAGCTTGTGTCCAAGACAAATGCCCTGAATGATGCCCTCAAACACGTGGCAGAGCTCAAGTTCAAAGATTCGCAACTGACCATGAAGTGCAATGCTGTTGCCAAAGCCATGAGTAAGTCCCTCACCAATAACGTTGAGCTTGGTGTGTCCAGCCACATGGCCGTCCTTAGAATTGAGTCACAGGCCGATGATGACAACAATAGGGCTTACTCACTCCTAACGGGCTCCTTGAATTCAAATGGGCTTGAGGTAAACTCAGAAGGCTCCCTCATCTTCGATGTTGGTCGTGGATTGCACAAAGCATCTATAACAGTTGGCAGAAATGGTCTGACCACAAGTGGTACTAACAGCATCCAATGTAGCCCTATTACATTAGAGAACATCTTCAATGGTGCCATAACCAGCAATGGAGTATCCTTGTCCTGTGAGACCAAAGCAACAGGTGAGGAGGGGAGGGGTGAATGCAATATTGAAGGTGAAATCACTCCATCAGGAGCCTCTTTGCATGGTGTCCTCAAAGGAAATGCATATGATGCAACAACAAGAAATAACATGAATATTGAGCTGAACAGAAGAGGTTTGAGCTTTACAAGCAACGTAATAGGAACAATGGAGCAGATGAAAACCGAAAATAGTCATGCGCTGACCCTCACTCTGTGGACCTTGGCCCTTCGCTCCAAGACTGACAACTTCCTCTGCAAAGATGTTCACTACAAGCAAGACACCAAAGTTGACATAAAGCCATTTGTTATGAAATTTGATGTGACAAATGACTTGAAATATTATGATGCAAATCTGAACAATGAGGGTCACTTGAAACTTGAGCCACTTACGGTGGACTTGAGCGGAAGTGTGAAAGGAGCTTATGGAGATGATCACAACATTAAGCACACCTATGATATGAAGTACAACGACATGGCTGGTACAGTAAAATGCAGCACATCTGGAAATGTGATGAGTACTCAACTGAGTCACAACTGTGAACTGGAATTTGCTGGACTTTCCTCCAAGTCATTGTGTGAAACCCAGATAAATTCAGAGCCTTTACATTTTGACAGCACTGTACGCACAATGGCACTGCCCTTCAGCCTCACCATTGATGCTCTTACCAACAGTGATGGGGTGATTGATCTACATGGGAAGCACACTGGTCAACTGTACAGCAAACTGCTGGTTAAAGCGGAACCACTGGCACTAGCATACTCACATGACAGTCGAGTGTCAACGACACATGCTCTTTCAAATGGGGAGTCATCCGCCAATTTAGATAACAAATTTGATGGCCTTGTGACACCGAGTGACCAAGCACTAACATGGAAGATGAAGTCTAAGATGAACAACCACGCTTATAACCAGGATATCATGACTTACAATAACGCGGAGAGGACTGGATTTGAGTTCTCAGGAGTAATGCTTACGGACATTTTAGACAGATTGAGCAGAAGCAAGAGAGCAACACCAGAAATCCAAGAGTACAGTGTGACTGGATTCCTCAAGTATGACAAGAGCAGTGACTGTCACATAATTGAAATACCATTTATTGAAAGCTTTCCTGTTGCCTTTGAACAGCTCAAGAGTGCACTGGTTCATGCTTTAGAAATGCTTAAACAGTTTATCGACAATCAAAACATAAATCAGCTGATCATTGACCTTAGAGATCAATTAGATCGGGTACCGATGCAAGTGAGTGACTTCATGCAAAGAATGGACTTGGAAAACAAAGTCAACCAAATAAAAGCCAAACTGGACTATTTCATAGACGAGTTTTCTATAACGATGGATGATTTGGAGCTTTCCATGAACAATTTGAGAGAGAATTTGGAAAAGCAGGTGATGGAAATCGCCACCAAAGTTAGTGACCTGATTCTGGTAGTCAAAGATTATGTTCAAAGCGGACGCCTTGCAGACGAAATAACAAGAGTGCTCACGCGGATGGGAAATCAACTCCACAGGTTAAACATGAAGTTTGATATCAAGGAATCAATTCTAAGAGCAATCAATGCCATTGAGGACATTCTGAGACAGACTGACTTGGAGAAGCTTACAGAAAGCAGCACTGCATGGCTGCGAGAGCTGGATTCTCAATATGGAATCATGGAGATAATCAAAGACAAACTGTCCGAACTGAAACAGGCCATTGAGGAATTCAATGTCAAACAGTTCTTTGAAGATGTGAAAAATTACCTGCTCTCAATTGATTTCGCTTCATATATTGAGCAGCTTTCGCACCAAATTCCCTCAGCAGAGATCACAAAGGTGCTTGAATCCATGAATGATGTTATTGTCAACTGGATTGATGAATATGAAATCCCAAACAAATTCAATGCAGTGTATTCCTACATCAAGGATCAGCTTCTAAAATATGGTCTTGATGATAAATTCAAAGATTTAATGGACCAGATAGTCATTCTCATCAAAGAATTTAAAATTGAGGAGACAGTGCAATTAGTGGTAGATGCTGTGAAAGATCTCAACTTTGAATTTGTTTATGATCAAATTATGCAATTACTGCACAGTGTGACAAGTCAGCTCCGGGAAATTGACTTTAGGCAAAGTATTGAAGAATTCAATGACCGTATTTCTTCACTGCTGAAGTCATTGAAAGAATTTGACTACAATGCATTTGTGGATGAGGCAAACAGGAAAATAGCTGAAATAACAAACTCTATTAATGAGCAGATTAAAACATATGAGATAGTGGAAAAGATTGAGGCCATCAGAGAATTTTTCAGGGAGATCCAGAGTGCCTTTTACAAATACTTAGATAAACTGAAAAATACAACAGTGGCAGACACCATAAGAAAAATGAAAAATGTGATCGACACCACATTTTACAATGACATCAAGTTGAAGGTTCAGGATATGCTTGAAGACATGAGACAAAGAATTCTTGACATGGATATCAGAAATGAACTGTATATCCACCTTCAAAGAGCGAGCAAATCCTACACCAACATGGTTTCCTTCATTTCTGCGAAGGTTGGCCAGCTGATTGACGGGATCAGCGAAATGGTGAAGAACAATGAGGTCTTCAACCAAATAAAGCAGGCTGTACAAACAGTTATGGATGCCTTGACAAGAGCTGAGATTGAAATTCCCACTTTTACAGTACCTCTTACTGACCTCGTCATTCCGGCATTCACCATCAAACTGAACAAACTGCATGAGATCCAAATCCCATCTAAAGTTTCAGTCCCCGAGTTCACCATCTTGGATTCCTACACGATCCCTGCCTTTACGATATCGTTCGATGAGATCAAAGCCAAGGTGATTGAAGCCATTGACAGCATGAGGAGATTTGAGATCCAAACACCAGAACCTGAGGATATTTTTGGTGACTTGAGACTCCTTTACCTGTCTGACCTACCAGATGTCACCTTCCCAGAACTAAGACTCTCAGAAATTGCATTTCCAGCTATCAGTATCCCCAAACTAAACTTGAATGACTTTGAAATCACAATGCTCCCAATTCCAGAAATCAAACTACCTGAAGTTCCCACTGACATTTGTGTCCCAGTTTTTGGAAAACTCCATGGAGAACTGAGAGTCAATTCCCCACAGTACACTCTTGTTACAACTGGGAATATTGAGAATTCAACTTCAACACCAAAAAATCCACAGTTTATAGCCACTCTAAATTCTCATGCTAAATCACCCTTCGAGCCCCTTGAATATACTTTTGAAGCCACTGCTCAACTCGAGGCTCCCAGACTGAGGAAGCTACAATTCAGAGAAAGCCTCAAAGCTTCGCATATGGCGTTTTTCATTGATCATGGAGCGTCCTTGACACTCTCAGGGTCTTCTGCTGAGGCCTCTGCAAGAACAACTGCAAAAGCCACAACTCAAGTGTACAAAGCAGATTTTTTCAACAACATGGCCCTTGCACTGAAGAATGGAATTTCTGCAAGCACCAACACATCCTATGAGCACAACCTGGACATCCCAACATTAGAAATCTCCAGTCAGGAATTCTTCAAAAATGATATGGCAGCTGTAATGGAATCAGGCAGTATTACCTTAACTGGAGAAACTACAGGTAATGGAAAGTTGTCCATTCGTGACTACACGGATGAAGGCACACACAAGAGCAACATGGAATTTGATATCAATTTCAGCACTGCCAAGTTAACCTTTTCAAGCGAAACTAACTGTAAGTCCTTGAAAAACAAACAAACGCTGAATGCCGAAGCAGTGATTCTGAGCCATATGACCGTAGAAGCCAGATGTGAGACTGAAATCCCATCTGTCATCAAGAGTGTCACAGTTTTACATGGAGAGGCCCATGCTGGGGACCTTAAACTTGCCCTGACTGCTTCTCATGACGCACAGCTCACTGGGAGTACAACCGGATCAGTGTTAACTTCTTTCGATTTCTTGGCCCATCCATTTGAGATTGTGCTAGATGCTAAGAACAAAGCAAACCTGAAGATTTCCTTCCCCCTGAAGCTTAATGGTAAGGTGGATCTTCAGCATGACTATGGTGTAATTCTGAAGTCTGAGAAACAGCAGATGTCTTGGTTTGCTTTGGGGAGATTCAACCAGTACAAGTACAATCACAACATCACAGCAGAAAACAATGAGATGGACATCTTCTTCCACTTGTTGTCCAATGGAGAAGCTAATTTGGACTTCCTGACTGTCCCACTCTCTATCCCAGAGATGACTGTACCCTATTTGAACATGCAAACACCTGAAGTTAGAGACCTCTCATTATGGGAACATGCTGGATTCAAATCTTTGCTCACCACTCCTCAGCAGTCATTTGATATGAATCTAAGGCTCCATTACTACAAGAACCCTGAAACCCACACAATTGAAATAGACCTGGAACCTCTGTACGATAAAATCCGTGACAATGGCAACATAATTCAGTATGAATTTGAACGATTAAGAGACAAAACAGTCATGCTTCTAAAAAATTCATACAATCAGGCAATGTCACAGTATACCAAGCATAAAATCGATACTTCCAGCCAGCCACCTAGAATCTTCACTGTCCCTGGATATAAAATCCCAATACTCAATATCGAGGTATCTGCTTTCAGGGCTGAGATGCCTGCCTTTAGCTACTTTGTACCCAAGGAGGTCAGTACGCCAAGGTTTAAAGTTCCAGCACTGGGATTCTATGTACCATCCTACACCCTTGTACTGCCATCCTTGGAGCTACCTGTCATACATGTTCCAGAAACCTTAAGCGAAATAGAGCTTCCTACTTTTACCTTACCAACCATCCAGAACAGCATTGTGATTCCAACACTGGGCAACATAACATGTGACTTCTCTTTTAAATCAGCAGTGATTACCGTAAGTGCTAATGCTGGCGTTTACAGCCAATCAGATATTGTTGCTCGGTTCGGTGCTTCATCAACATCAGTGTTTGACATTTTGAATGGGAAAATGGACGGCACCACCAGTTTGACCAGAAAGAGAGGAATAAAACTGGCAACCACAGTGACTTTTGAGCATCAAAATGTGGAGGGGAACCACGAATGTGCTGTTAGCCTCACCAAAAGGAGCATGGAAGCATCATTGGGCAACAATGTGAAGATCAATATGCCCTTCCTGAATATAGAACTTAATCACGAGCTAACTGGAAATACCAAAACCAAACCAAACCTGGCATCCAAGAACAGAATTAAATATATGTTTAACATCCCTCTCATAGAATCTGTTGGGAAAGGAAACCTTGATATAGAATGGGCCCTGGAGGCACTTTCCTCCTATGTGTCAATGGAGACCTCCACCCTGGGGAAGTCAGACATAACTATCATGGACATTTTTAACTTTGATGGAGATCTTAAAAATGATGCCAACTTTTACCTTAATGCAAATGGTCTGCGATCAACTGTCATGACTGCTGTGAACTCAAATATTAACAAACAGGAAAGGCAAAAACGAAGTATCAATGACATCTTACATTATGACATGAATGAGAACTTTGCCCTTGAAGTGTCCCTGCGCCGTGTCTATGCAAGAATGGATTACGTGAGCAACAACAACATTGATTTTTCATCTTTCAACACCAATGGGAAGCACACTGTGAACGGTGAGCTAGATTTTGTTCCTTTGACAAACTTCAAGACGAACCTGAAAATCGATGCAAGCCAGCCGAGCAGTTTTGGTTATGCTGGACTTCTCCAGAGTGTCAACGTTGCTATCAACTCAGAGAAGCAGGCTTTCACCTGGAGCGGTAGAGAACAACTGGAGTCTCTCATCCACGGTTGGGATTTTGTGCTGTCTAATGATGAATCTGAGGTACGTGTGGACGTGAGTGGATCCGTGGAAGGCTACCTTGCTTTCTTGAAGTCAGTTAAGCTTCCGATATATCAGAGGACCCTCTGGAATGTGCTCAACTTTGATCAAGTGACAAACATGGACAACTTACAGTTCCTGAACATCTCTTACAGTGTTGTGTATGCAAAGAGCATGGAGGGCCAAGAGTATGCCATACCTTCACAGCTGTTTGAGAATGGCATCATATTTAGCATTCCTCAGATTCATATCCCAGTGCCTTCATGGATGACACGAAGTCCAAGCTCTGATCCTCCTGAACAGCTCACTGTTCCCCCAGAAGCCTTCGTTTCAGGCTTTGTCGTGCCGTTTACAGACTTGCATGTGGAGCCTTTTATGGTCAATCCCCAAAGCATTGAGATTCCCAAGGAGATCACCACTCCGGCCTTTGACATCATGCTGCCTGGCTTGCCTGTCATGTCAGTCCCCAGTTTCCTCATAAACACGGAGTACCTACAAGGGAAAATGTCATTCCTTTCATTCAAGATGCCACAATACGACATTGCAGTGTCACCTTTCACCCTGCCAAAGGTGGTTTCAAGCATTGAGCTTCCAACAATTGTGATCCCCGGGCACAATATCGAAATTCCCGAAATGACCCTGAACCTGCCAACAAGTATTTTTGTCCCAGCTTTTGGGGCAATCAGTGCCACCATGAAGATTGCCTCTCCAATTTATAATGTGTCAACGACCGGCAAGGTGGAAAGAAAAGAATCCACCCTTGTAACTTCACTGGATTCCATCTGTACATCTACCCTCATCTTCTTGGAATATGACTTCTCTGGTAAGACTGTCACACTTTCATGACATAAAATCTTTAACAATAACTACAATACTACAATCTCTACAATTTTTTTTTCTTCTGCACCCTCAGACAGAACAATCCTTGAATTTAATAATGGAGTTGTCAATTTAAACGGAAAGGGAAACTTGATTCACAATGATGCAAACGTCAACTGGCAGCACATTTTTGCACGAAACCTGAGGTGAGTATATGTCAAGAGTCTTCAGTTAAATTCAGTCGCAGTTGTTATATTGCAAGTCTGTATTTTTTGTTTTCTGGGATGTAATCAACTGTGGTGCAGCACTGTTCCTCCACTGGCTCTATAGTCCAAACTTAAATGATACTTTTCTCTGTCCAGAATGAAGCGCCAAGCCCCTTCAGCCGAGTCTACGTAAGGTTTTTAAACTGTTCAATCTGTGTACCACAGCTGTCCAGAGACACACCTACTAACAAGCTTTTCATTGTTTTTAAAGGGAATCTCGCCACACTCTCAATGTTGACATCTCCAGCCCGACGTTCGCTGATGTGAGCTTCCGCTATGCATCCCGGCGCGATGGCATCACTGCGTCAATGTCATCGCCATCAGCTGGCTTCCTTGGACTGCTGTTTCAGCGTAGGTCTCCATCGCAGATGTATGCAAAGCTGTTTAGTCGTTATCTGGTAAGGCACCATCTAAGCAATTTTACAAAATCAGTCACAATTCTAAAGCAGCAATTTTGAGATGTACTGTAACTGTATTTCAATTGTTTTTCTCTTTGTCTTCCCTCACCTCAGTCCGCTCCTGAGAAGGATACGGATATTTTGACCATTAAAGCCACGCTGCGGAACTCTCAGAAGTTTAACTTACAAACCTCTTGGAATGTGGAATCCTTCCATGATGCAGTTGAGGGAACCAAGCTCAGGATTCCGGCTATGAGTCAGGCTGTGCTCAAATTCATTAACAAGTACCACACTGCCCACTTTGACTTTGATGTCCAACGGGGTGGTATGAAGATGAAAAACACCATCTCCAATGCTATTGAGAAAGCTTACCATGAGTTTCCAGTGTCCTTTAGCTCACTACAGAATTCAATAGAACACCTGAGTGATCAAGGACAAGACATGTACACAAGGGCTTCTGAGCGCTGGATGTCCATAAATGTGCAGGAAGATAAAGATAGGTTAGTACGGGAGGTTCATGACCTCTTGCGGCGCATTAATAAAAGACTTTACCACATAGTAAGTACAGTCGAAGGCTTCTTGAACAATATCCGTTTCAAAATACCTGGGTCTGAAGAGAGGATTTCAGCAATGGAGTTCTTTTACAGAGTTCAAAGAAATCTGAGTAAAACCATTGGTAGGGCAATGCAAAGGTTTCATCATCTCATTGACACACTTCACATTGAATTCACCGTGTTCGGTTATGATCTTTCCTTTCACGGACATGAATTAATGACAGCGTTAGAGTCTTCTTTGATATCAATCCAGTATTTAGTGGAGAAGTGTCTTGATTGGCTTTACAATACAGTAATTGACCACTGCAAAGCTTTCCCTGAGAAGTTTCAGAATTTTGTAGATGTCCTAAAAGATGAAAATACAAGAATTGCTCCTCAAGTTGATGCCATGTATGCAGAGATTTTAGAGTCTTCAAAGCAAAAGATTATTGAAGCAAGACGGAATTTGGCTACGTATAAAGACCTCACCAAACAGAATGTTCAAGATGTGTACAATTCCATTACGATGGAGCGGGTGAATCTACAAACCTATGACTTAATCACCTCATTGCAAATACATTTAGCGAGAGGACTTAATGAATACATAGAGCTGATGAGGAGAGCATCAGAACATACGGAACCGTACATAAAAATGAGCAATAAAAAGGTAGATATAGAAATTCCGTTACCCTTCTTCTGGAAGTCTTTCAATGAATGGCCGAGACAAACTAGACACTGAAATGGCCTGTCCTGATAATGTGGTTTCGCAGTGTATGACCAATTTGACAGTGTTTTGTGCAAATAATAATTTGTGTCATAGAATTTGAATATTGTTTCAATGTGTTTTGCACTCATTTTTGGGGCAGAATGATTTTTGTCATGTAAGCAGTGGATTGATGGAGCTGGAATTGTCAATAAAGAATACCAATTTTGTGTTAATAATATTGTTCAACTTTTCCATGTTAAATTAATATTTTATTTGTTTAAATGAATATTACATAGCTTCATGTGCTCATGTGCATCTGGCTTCACTGTGCTTTATTTTATATTTCAAAAAGAGGAAAAAAGCACAAGCAGATTATTTCCACTAGTCTTTTCTTGCTTCTTGGTTTTACACTCCAGAACGGGAGGGGGCGCTAATAAAGCTATGAAGCCATTGATAACCAAGCGAAGGAGAAAGAATGTGGCCAATACCAATACATGGACCGGCTTTCGGTAGACCAATCAGAATCCAGCAGGGTGTTCAAGCAGGAAGTCCTCGTACTGAGCGACAGCATAGATATACACATATAGATAGGTTAGACGCCGCTACCGTCGTCGGGATGCGCTCATAAGCTCGCCAGAAGTCATAGATGTGAGCGTCTGCGGTGTTTTAGATATTTTAAAACGTCACTTTGATTGAACAATTAGGAGATTATTGTTTTTGTTGTGGTTGTTGCCGCTGCTTATGTTGTTGATACGAGTGAGTAATGTTTAAATGTACTGTTTAAATATTACATTTGAATAAATCATATCAATCCAGACAGCAGGGTGCAGTCAGTTTTCGGCAGGCGTATTTTATACACACACACACACACACACACGTGTATGTATACATATTTTTAGCATATATATAGTCGATATAGTCGGGGGAAAAAAAAAAAAATATATATAAAATTCTATTTTAGTTTTTGTTTATTAAAAATATTTTAATACAAATATTTATATGTATAAACATTGACTGTGCCCCCCCCCCTCCCATACATACACGTATAATCGCATAATCGTATAATTCCAGCATGCAGTCATGCTTGCCGTCATGTCTTCATATCGAACCCCTGAGCAAAATGGCGGCCGACGCGCGTCAAAGCAGCCTGGCCGTGGTATCTATGTGCCTAGATCTATGATTACACAGCACGCAGAGGACGGAGAGTCACATCAATGAGGAAGTGGTCATTTTCATCTTTCTCCACTTTTCGCTCGACAATTCACGGATTCTGCGAACGACACACTTCGCCCCGTCAGGTAAACCTCTCCAAACAAACCCCTCAGCGTAGACTGAGCGGGAAAATGTCTTAGTTTATATCCAACTGTTATCAATGCTAACTTGGTACCAGACGTCATTGAGGCGTTAATTGGCGGTAAAACGTCGTTGATTGAACAACGCACGTGAACGTGAATTCGGTGTAAATCTGTCTGGTTTGTTCTTTAATTCGGTGTAAAAGGTGATTATGACGTGGAAATTATTGAAGTTTTAGGGAATGGTACCTTATCTGTCACCGAAAAGCTCTCAAAGCAGCATTTATATTATTATTATTATTATTATTATTATTGTTGTTGTTGTTATTGTGAAGTAGTTTTAACAGCTGACTGCTGCTCCTCATCGAATGTTCTCCAACCTCTGACGTGGACAAAACCTTTGGACCTTTCATGCAAAGCTGGCTGTTACACACAGCTGCTGTTGCATTACCGCAACAATTCACCTGATAGTGTCTTTTTTTTACAACCCTGAGTGCTCAAAACGCGCTTAAACTAGTATTGAAACCAAGTGAAGTGCTCACACTGTCTTCTCCTTCTTCTCCACAGCTGCTGAGATGGATGACGCCCACACAGAGTTTGCGTACTGCTGTGGAGCCGCCACGGAGGTCCTGAAGTTTGGGTCCTGTGAGTTACACGCTGGACACAAGGTGCTTTTCCTCATCGTTCCCGGTGAGTGACCGGCAGTCCGACTTCATACGCCGGATGTAGGATAGTTAAATATCAGCAGGGTTTGTCACTTCCTCACAGGCAACCCTGGTGTCGTGGGCTTCTACAGAACCTTCATGCACACACTTTACA
>CAESWR010000054.1:32540-52182 GCA_903171835.1 Mullus surmuletus | reverse complement strand
AAAGTGGATGATTACATAACTAATTTGTCAATGTTGATTGAGGGGGGGGCTACCTTGTCATGCGGATGCAATAATGAAGAGATATAAAGCTGAACTTGTGCAATTGTTGAACTCAGTTATTATTTTGTGATCTCCGAACTGTAGAAATGCTAACATTATAATTTTTACACAGGTTTCGAAGGCCGTCATGCTCTTTCCCACCATTGAGCGGATGGCGATGACCCCCCAGGGTAAAATCATGACCCCCGTGCTGTGTCAAATGCGTTATCTGGCCTACCTGCCCGTCTTCCTGCTCTCCCTGCTCCCCGAAGGGCTCAAAAGTGGGCTGATCGAGCTGGCGTTGCGTGGCATTCGCTCTCTAGACCGCAGCGTGCTCCAGCCTGCCGTCAGCCTGCTCAGCGGAGACTGCGCAGGTGTGCTTTTTCACCACAGTGTTCTTTATGATAGTTGGTTTTTAGAAGTTTACAGTTTGAAATTTGTTCTTTTCCCTTTTTAGCTAATGCAATGTAT
This sequence comes from Mullus surmuletus, assembly GCA_903171835.1. Lineage (NCBI taxonomy): Eukaryota > Metazoa > Chordata > Actinopteri > Syngnathiformes > Mullidae > Mullus > Mullus surmuletus. The sequence continues at coordinate 51,672 of CAESWR010000054.1, read as the reverse complement.
ATGGGGGGTCAGGAAATGAAGAAGGTTCTTGAAAGAGATAACGTAACCATAGAGCAAAACTTGGGCAAGGTATGAGAAACTTCACCCATTTCAATGTAACAATTTATTCACCAGTTCACTCTGTTGACTTATACCTGTTTACCTTTTACAGCTTATTTTTTACTTTGGAGCCACAGACCACTGGTGCCCCGTACAGTACTATCACGACATCAAACGGGACTTTCCAACTGGAGATTTTAGACTGTGTGAAATGGGCTTCCGGCATGCCTTTGTACTGGATGCAGGGTTTGATGTTGCACAAATGGTTGCCGACTGGATCCGCTGGGAGTTGAAGATATGAAGATCTCTTCCCAACCTCTTTCTGAGATGAACACTGGCCAAAATGGGTATTTCTAGTTGGCAAGAACTATGAAAATGGGAGCACACTGCCTGGAATACATATTTTAATCAATATTTTATTTGTATAATATCATATCTTGGTGCGCTTATAAACACAAACTGACCTGAACTCTCCAAAGATAAGGTAAGAATCTGCCACAGGTGTTGATGACACTCTGATGACACATATTTGACACATTCACATTCCAAGATTCAATAATTAGCATATGTGGCATTTTCTTACTATAGTTGAAAAAGTTTCAACAAGCGGTACGGCAAGTGAATCCATAAAGATTCCGTTTTTTTGATTGTTTTTTGATTTTTTTTTTTTTTACATAGGTAATATATGTAGCAAAGTGGGGGAACGGAAAAGCCTCTTATCTCCCAGATTATCCGTGGGCAAATATAAAGGATTGATATTGTGGGTAATATGTGGTAAATGAAGTGACAACACTTACTTTGGTTTGAAGCACATACAATGTAATAAGAGGAGGTATTATAAATAAAAGTTTTTATGACTATTTGGATTGCATCCTGCTTGAATGCATATCTTGTCAATCCGATTAGTGTCTTCATGAGGAAATCTGGTTCTGCATGAAAGAAGATGGTTTATTTATCCCACAGATTTAAGCTTGTATGCAAGAAAAGGACGCTAGTCTAATTTGGGAACACTAGAGGGCAGCAGAGCATCAATTTGTTGACTAAAGTCGCTGCCTGCCTACTTGGACAGGGAATATGTTTCCACAGAACACTGTTGAATGATGAGCACATTTCCCCCTCTGATCTTGCAATCCCGATTAAACATATGGGGACATTGTTGATAAGATATCACAGCAGGATAGAAGCTAATAGAACACTGATGACTATAGTCTGCTTACGAGTGTTAAGATGGACTTTGGATGAACTTATTTTGATGGCTGATGCAAATGTCGATGAACTGCTGTCCTGAGAAATCCGAGCACCGCTTTGCGAAGCCCGCAGCAACGAGTTTGAGGCCTGAAGTCATTCTCGCTGAGGAATGCGTGCGCGTCTTAGGGGAGGACGCGGTGACCACGTCGGAGTCAAAGTCAACACTGTGGGCGCATATGTCTGTGATTTCTTCAAACTTTAACACACATTAAAAAAACACACTGCTACTGCCAAAACAAAAACCGACAATCCAAATCTCCAAAGAGGACAGCTCTGCAGCAAAGCGAGGAGCTTAGAACGGAGAACATGGATGTTGAACAGGCATCTCTGAGACTTCTGTTAGGACTTAGAAAGAATTAAATTAGAGAACAGAACATTGCTGACACATTGGGGATTGGCTCCAGCCCCACCCGTATCCCTCTGCAGGATAAATGGTATCACTGAAGATTGAGTGCAGGGCTTCTTCAACGACTGAAAGAACCAAGCGCATTGCCTTAATTATTTCATTCGTTCTCCGTGGAGTTTTAGGGCGGGGGCGTGTGAATCTATTTTAGGGCTGATGAACAGATGTAGAGGCTCAGCTCTGAGCATTTTCTGTTGCCGGTTGTTCAAAGTTAGAGCGCGTCAGAGAAGGAGAACCAGGAGCATGCAGGCGGCGGGGTCTCGGGTGGAGAAGCTGTGAAGCGCCACCTTGTGCAAGCATGTGGTATTGAGAACCCAACAAGTGGCACCTATTGGTTTTTTCCCCCCCTATTAGTATTAAATGATGTAGTTTGTGAGAAAAGCACTGCTATCCAACAGCCTAGATTGTGTATCATGCATTTCTTCATCTAGGGAGCCGCTGTGGTGATCAAGTCTAAAAGTTTTTGTGTTTTTTGCTTTGTTTGGTTCAGATTTAAATGTTTAGCATCATTTTGTCCCACATAAGCATACATTTGTAATTTGCATCATAACAAGTGAGGATGAATCTCAAACTTTAAATCCTCTCTGGGACTATAACACTGCATTGACTATTGTCTTAGGAAACAAAACAAATCTCAAGAATTTTCTTCTTTTTTATTGCAGAAAGCTTGAGTTAGTAACTCACAGACATGAGGTGCTGTGTATTTAGACAGATGTAAAAAACACTGGCAGGGGCAAGCGGACAAGACTGAAATGATGCATTTATGTATTTATTTATTATTTTTTTGAATGGCTGTGGATTGTTTTAGAGCATCTGCGTGAGAATCAGAAGAATCAGGCTCTGCTCGGCGCACATATGATTACTTTATGGGTAGATGGTTAAAATGTCAAAAGAAAATATTTACTGTAATGAATTTAAGAAGTGAAAGAACAAAATAGACTGCAGTTGTCGCAGTTAGTAGTTGTTTACATCTTATTGACACAGATGGAACATTGTGTTAACAATAGTTTGGGCAACTGAAGCAGATACTATTTACCCACCACCAGCACTTACAAATCACATGAAATAATTCAATAAAACCTGAGTGTCCTCTTGCCAGACTTTGCAGGGACACTTTCTGTGACTTGTTTATTTGCCGTGACGAGTTCAGAGTATTTTGTTCTCTGTATTGCACAGATGATAAGTATCTTAAGGTGAACTGTCTGCGTCCAGTTACCTTACCTAACCCAGTATGGAAAAAAAAAAAAGCAATCGATGGGCCATGTGTCTGGCCAGGATGCCAGTCTTTAGCTGTTAGCTGAAAAAGTCTCATTCCATCATGTGTTTATCTACCACAAAATGCTCCCATAGGATATCATTTATTTTATTTTATGTGTGACGAGTAAGTACAAAGAGCTGGCAGATTGCTATAATAATATTGATATTAAAATGGGATGTACTCTTATGACACTTATTATACGCTAAGTGTCATCTGTAGGAAGAAAGGGGAATATTTATTGGAGCCATGCACAAGTATGGCTGCCGCTGCTGATGGACAGGATTTGTCAGTGCAAATCGGTCTTGTCACAATTCTGTCGAGCGGTGGAAGTAAAGAAAAAGGTATTGAACAACATTTTTCAAGTTAACCCTTGTAAGGAAGCCACTTTCTGCAGACACCTTGTCTTTAAGGGTGAACATGCATCTCACGGCTTAATTCGTTTGAAAAGGAAAGACAGATGAAGTGAGAAAAGAGATAAAAGCTCTTCATTATCTGGATACGTGATGTACCAACGCTGTTTCCTGAGGTCAACCTACAGTGATGTACACAACGAAACATAAAATGTGCTCGGTTATTCAGGGTTAGGTACGGTCAGCAGGGGTTTGCTCAACTCGTCAAACATGAGGCTCAGGTCAGTTTCAGGTAAGGGCTCCCTGTGGTCGGGTTCATCACTCGGCACCAGCATCCACCCACCGCACCGAGTACAGCGCCACCATCATCCCAGGCGCGAAACTGCCGCCGAAGCCCTTGTGTGGCTTTAATAGGCTCTTTCTGAAACGTTTCGTCCCGGGTGAGGTGGAATATTTTGTCGATTTACCATTTTCCGGCACCAATATTTGGAGCCATGTCATAATTCATAAAATGCTTTGCAAGCTACGATTTGTAAAATAGCATTTATTTTCCTCTCCCGTCTATTTCCGTCTTCATTTCTTTGTGCAGCTGTTTGACCATCTGTTCCCCTCTTCTCTGAGACTCATCCTTACACTCTAGGTAGTTTTTTTTTTCCTCTTGGCTGCCCCCAACGTTCACACCCGTGTTTACAGCATATCCTCTTTGGTCTTCAGATGACTGTGCTCCATTTAGTCTTTTCAGACTCGTGATTTGGATTCTGAATGAGATCTTTGTCAATTTCCTCCCCAGCTATTTCAGCCTCCACACTCCTATTCTCAAAGTGTACTCTTGGCTCCTACAAAATGTTGATGTTTCACTTCTACCTCTTGCGCCGTCTCCTCCTTCAGTATCAACAATCTAAGCCGGCGGTATTGTTTGGGACTGTGAGGCGTAAGCTAACTAAATTTCATTTGCAAAAGATCCCAAGACTCGCATCAAATCCTGCAGAGTGTCTCCTCAGCTTCACCTCATCATCACACTCCCCACCCCTGAAGCACAGAGGATCTGAGCAGACTGCAAGTGAATGATGCTCCTGGTCATCTGTGGAGCACAGCAGCTGTTGAAATGCTCTAATGCCAGGATGTGGCTGGAATCAGAAGGTGTGGCCTGGTGTTATTAAGCCTAAATAGACCCTTTAATTAACTCCTCTGAATGATGAAATTATCATCCGTAACAAATGTTAAGATATCATGTAAATGTGTCAGAGCTGTGGCAACCAAGAAAAATGTGCATTTTCTGCATCAGAAAATTGCATTTCTCAGTCTCTCAGTTGTTGATTGAGGTCTCAGGATTTATAAATCACTTTACAACATCCAGGATGAATTACAGTAAGCAGAGGATGATGTGACACTGATCTATGTGTGCACATTTCGTTGTGGACTGTGGAATCTTACACTTCATACAAATACACATGGGTGCTGCTTTAGAAATCCTTGTATGTTCTTCTGCATTTGTATGCACTGTAGCCGCACATATTGCACTGCATTCTTTAAAAATCATTATTTATCTTTTAATTTTCCAATACTTTGTGGAAAGCACTAATTCATCCAAATGATCAAATCTTACTTTGCATTTGATGAAGAGCTGCTGCTTTTTTATCTAATAACTGTATCCCTTTTCCGCGTCGGTATCGAGACTGACTCCCGCCCACGGGCTGATTAAAGTTTTACCCGATCAAATCCAAAGTCCATCCACATGAAAATTAACATTTAAGAAGAAAGATGGTGTGATTAGTGGGAAAGGCTCATCTGACGAATCACAAAGAGGGAAAAACCAAGGCCGCCGCATCACACCTCCACAATTTGGCCCCACGCACACATGCACACATGGAAAGAGAACGGGACAGAATGATGAAAAAAAGGAAAACTTTTGAAAGCGAGTCTCTTCAGTAAATGCAGCCTGAATAAGCAACCACCAACCCTCTTTAGTCGGTAAACAAACTGGGTCAACTAGTGTAGGCCCGTGGTGGTTAACAGGGCCGCAGTCTCAGGCCAACTGAATATTTGTGCTTCATTTAAATCAACAAAATTCGCATTAGAAATCCATCTGGAACCTCGGAAATATCGTTCAACAAGTAGTCCGATGTGCTAGCTTTGCTTTTGCAACAAGATTATATTGATGCTAACATTAGCACACATTAGCTCAACTAGACTGGAGGTCTAGACGAAGACCTAGACGAAGACATCTTCATCACCATCTCTAGACTTCAATACTTATAAATACGTGGTGTATATAGTTGAACACATGGACTAAATGTGGTTAAAATTAGATGGTTTCAGCACAGACCATAATGCTGAGTTAATATCTAATCTGTTGACGCTGGACCCCAAGATGTGGCTAAAATGTCCATGGACCTCTGGTCAATCATGTATCTAATTGAGAGATGGTCATGGCAGTATTCCTTGCACCAATGCAAACATTACATGCGACACCTGAACATAAGAGAGAGTGGACTCTTGTGGCAGCAAAAGGAACAAAAAGTGCCACAAGCTCCACTGTTTGGCTAGGCCACTGGCAGAGACTATGAAAGGACTATTGACCTGTCTGTCTAAAGGGACAGACAGACGGCAAACATCCAAATAAATACAGACAACAGTGGGCTACAAGGCAGACAAGAAATCAACAGGATAGATCTAACTATTTCATGTGAATGAGATTTATTTGATTTCACGTCTGGTCAACATGACCCTCAGACAATATCTTTTGCAATGCCCTAATGTCACTGACCACTGACCGGTAAATAATGACCGGTAAATAATGGTAATTTATTTTAAGTAATGATAAATGTAATCGTGCAATGTTTTGAAAGCAAAATTAGAATCGGAATTAGTGTGCTTCACTCCTCCATCTATAATATAGCCATGATCTATACCCTTTAACTCCTTGTAGCGATGGTCCAGATTTTAGCAAATGGCACTTAAAGCTCACATCTACACCAAGTTATTGGCAGAGTTCTAAAGACAATTCATTAAACCAGGCCTGGACATCAAATCCAAGTGTTCAAATTTGTTTAGACTTTTTGAAAATGCTAAGCATCCTTTGTAAGTAATGCTTCTGCTTCACAAGTTCAAGGGCTCCTTCCAAGCCATTATGACTGTGATCTGTTCATCAAGTTTCAGGGGGTTTTGTACTGAATGTTACTCACCCAGTGTTAGGTTGAGCACTTGGAGCATTACATTAACATAAGTTTAGTGTTGCCGCTTTATCAACATGGACAAAAACACAAGATTCTTATTTGCTCAGATAATGGACTTTTCGTGATGGGCATTCATGGTTCTTCAGTAATTATTTTTACTCTGCCATTCCATGTTACTGAAGTCTAGATAAAGGTCGATGTAAATTGCTTTACTCAGTTGTCTACACCTACACTATTATTATTTGTAATAAAAATTATAAAAGCAGTAATTCTTAGTAGTAGTTGTTAATAGTGTTTTCATATCAAATTACCTGACAAATATAAATTACTCAATCCATTTTTCGTAGAATCCTTTTGATAATAGAAAGGGCTAGTGGGCCAGGAAGGGCTTTAACCAACACTTCCAAAATGTCATAACCCTGAGATGCCACCACTTAGAGCAGACTGGGGATGGTCTCTATTCACTCACAAACAGTGAAAGGGGATGATGCACTCAACCCCTGAAAAGGAAAGCATTGACATTGCATGTGTTCCATCATTTCAGTGAGAGCTCACCAGTTGCTCTGAGGATATAAGCCTACTTGATAGATGCAGTGACATCAAAGTGTCCCTGAGCAAGTCACTGAACCTCAAACCTCTCTTGAAGAAAAGGTTGGCACCTTGTGTGGCAGCCTTGGCCATTGGTTTAGAGCATATGCCAATGGTTGAATGAAGCAATGATGTAAAGCACTTCGGATAAAAGCGCTATTTAAATGCACTCCATTTACCTTGAATTAAGGGAGTGACCTCATAAATTCAGCCACAATCACAAGGGGCTGCCCTACTCTTTTCACCGCAGGGTTGTCTTTTAACATCCTTTCCACTTTGAGCAACTGTGCTGGCAGCCAGCTGGGACTGTGTCTGGAATGACTGCTAAAACCTTGTATGAGGGGGGGCCTGGGATGATGGCAAGACCATGCCCCTGACGCATGCCTTCTGGTCAACAAATCCTTTATACACTTGGCTTTATGTCCCATTCACTCATCATCCTAGAAAAAAAAACCTGGACCATTATTAAGCACATTAAAGAACTGGACTTTTGTGTTGTGAAGATAATACAACTTTGCTGTGGCATAACAATAGCTTCCATATCAGTTTGTAAGAGTATCCCTAAGAATTTATTTTTTCCTTACTGGACTGTTTTTCTGTACTGGACATACTGTTGAATGTCTAAAATAAACGTAACAATAACCAGTGGATATCCTTGGGTTTCTTCACTAGAAAGATACTTTCTTAGTTGATGACATAAGAAATGCCATACTCAGCAGCCTCAAATGCTTTATGTCTGATATGACTTTTTCAGTTCAATTTGTAAGGGCGATTTGGGAAATAAGCCTAAACATTTCTGATGGCAACGGATGACAGATGATTTTGGTTGTTACAGAAGAAGGATAAAAGAGATGTGCTTAATCTCCTGCAACCTTACAATGATAGCATGGTGGAGAAGGTGAGGAGATAAATCTCAGACACCAGTGAAACTAACAAAAGCAGCATGGAGGAGCACAGCAAGTAGCTGGACGAAGAGAGATTTGAAAATACTTGAATCTAGTTTCTGGATGTCTGCCCTAAAGATGGAAACAAAAATAACATAGAGATGCTATCATGAGTCTCCTACCGTTTTTCTGGAACCTCCAAATACAGTCATGATGACTTCCCAGTATACAATTTACTTGAGGTGAAATAATGCATCGGATTGTTAATGATTTTTTAAGCATAGGGATGAACGAGATTGCACGTCTTCCTAATAGATGATTTTCTATAAATGGGACCAGTGTCAAAGTTAAGCAGAGTCAAAGTTCACATCAAAACAAATTTGCACAGTTTTGTCATTTCACCTTAGTCATTTTTCCTCATTGTGCATTGTGCTGGGTTCAAGTGCTAATTTGTTTTTAAAAACATCTGATTTGGTTTGTAGGTGTAAAAAGAGGAAGTGTGACATCATGATTTGACAGCCGCTGTAAGCGACATACCGCTAATTGTGGGGTCATTATGGACTTTTGTTCTAAAGTTGAAACAGGTCATTGTCATTAAAATTGAGTTAAATATGAAAATGATTTATTATACAACAACGATGTAAAAATCTGTAACAGCCAAGGTCACACGGTATCTACATAACGCATTATACGGATGAACTCTTTAAATTGAACCAGCCTGTTTCGTAACATTATATAAGGTTATGCCACCTGCCACCGGCTTGCTCATTGTTACATATTTGCCCAGCCAAGGGTTGGCGGTAATAGAGTCCAGCACACTGTGCCACGTTTATTGATCTCTCCTCTTCTATGCACAACCGCCCACATACACACTTTGGTCGCCTGCCCACACATTTTCAGACAAAACAACAAAGATACCACACAATAAAAATCCATCCTATATAATCTCCCTGAGGCCAGTTTTTGACATGTTGTACACATTGGATGGATAAACTGGAAAGCTATATCTGTATTTGTGTCAGGTGTCACATATTGGATTAAACTACGGGTCGTTTACTACTACACTTGAATTTGGGTTCACTGATGCTTGTTATTACAACCTCCAGAATTACCACTGAGCTGAATCAACACATCTCCATGTTCAGAGATAACCACATCTAACATTGCATAATGTCACTCAGTCAACAAATTCCTGATGGCCCTAGCTCTTGTAAAAAAAAAAAGAAAAAAGGAAAAAAAAAAGACCAGTCAGCTGTGCTCCACTAGTAAATGTGCTGGCATGAATGAACAATAAGGATCTGAAAACCGTCCTTGCAAGACAGTTTTTTCTCTCTCTCCGTTTTAAATCCTGTTTCACTCACAATTACAGAATGAGTTCACTGCTGGTGTTTGGTGGGGCCTAGAAAGATATCTTTATATATGGCGATTAAACTTTTGGAGGATATAGTTTCAAGTCGTGCTTCTCAATATCAAGACCAGATTTTCAATAAAAACGTTGCTTCTTAGCAGGGACAGACTCTTCCCTCCCTTTAAAAAAATAAACCCCTGGTGGTGTAAAGATGCCGATGCACAGTGCCAGTCCTCACAGTGGTCAAATGTTTTAAGGCTTTCAATATTGGTCTGGTAATGACGGATCAACATTACAATACAACATGTCATGCATCACCTGGCACATCAGCTAACTCAGCCAATATCTGTTTTTAGACTGATATGGCCTGTTTACTGAGTACACATCTGGCATTGGTATGGAGGCTTGTGCTGTGGAACATTCCAGTTAATCCATTCACAGAATATATGGCATACTGAGAAGTCGGGCCATACTTGGAAAGGAGAGCTGGCAGAATATAAAAGGATTTCCATCGTTGTTAAGAGGTAAATTTAAAAACTTGCTACGGGCTGGAATTTATGACAGCAGTCTCTGACTTCTGAGTGTTATGGTGAAGGGAATATGGTGCAACACGTGGTGACCGCACAATGTGTGTGTTTCTTAAGTGCGTCTTGGGAAAAAATTGAACCATGAACCAACTCTTGCAGATGCAGAACTTCGTTAGCGGCAAGTATTGGCTCATAAAGCTTTTTGGTAGGGCCATTATGTGCAAATATTAGTCCAGTCTGAAAAATACAAACAAAGTTGCAGTGTGCAAAATTCTTTCATCAGCTAACATTACACATTTATACGAGCTATAAAATAAGGTAAGTAATGAGTTAAAAATCCACTAAAACAGATTAAGAAAATACACAAAATTTTGATTTATTTTTCGTAATTTAAAAGCCCACCAAAAACAAGCACTCTGGCATTATCTTGACATTACCACAGTTGTAATATCTGATTTCTGTCAACTGACTTTTGACACCACAAATAGTTCTCCAAACTAGCAACTCATTGGGATTGAGAGAACCCTGTTTTAAATAGGATGAAAATAGTAAATGCCATTGGCTAACCCCCCCATGTGTTATGTAGGGCAATGCATTATTTATAGTATTATATTCCATGTGTTTGCACCTGTGCTGTTTGATGCACATTCGGACAATAAATCATGTTCGCATTAAAACCTCTTGTACGTCACAGAGCTTTCTTAGTTTACTGTTTATTTGCATCCTTTGTAACTTCATTTATTGTATGGTGGAGAACTCGTGCGCAGTCATGACATTGACGTGTCTGATCCTGTGGAGAAAAAATGTCACGCTAAGATTTGAGGAAACCATTAGCACCTACTGTAGAGCTTGTGCTAATGTGCATTACGCACTCTTAATTTGATACCATTATGAACGCGCTCCTTTCTATGTGAATCATGCAGTAAATGTCAGGGGAGCCTCCGCAGACAGCTGCACCATAAATTGAGCGATAAAGAGCAGATTGAAGGTCTCTTTTGTAGGCAAAGTTAAAGAAAGTTTCGTCTTTCCTCCCTCCACTCTCGTTGTTAACCCTGAAAAAGTTGTTTTTCACAGACCATGTCACGGAAAGAATTAGTGTCTGATGTGTTATGGCAAAGAGAAAGCAAGTGTTCCGTGTTAGGAGTTGGATGATGTATTACCGTTTAATGGTATCCTCCAGAACACTGCTGAATAATGACTATAACCCTTTGAGTCTGCACACTGGTATCTGATTTCTGCGCGTTCCAAAAGGATAGAGACTGAAATCACTTTCTATATCTATCACACTGACCCTGAGGTGCAAATGTCAAGACCGGTGTCCTGTTTGAGGGGAGTCTCCAAACAACTTGTAATGCCAAATCTTGGCTGATCTATGATAAAATACATGTCATCGTTCAGCGACAGGAATGATGTTCTGATATCCGTTGACCTGCGTGCAGCACTTAGATGCATCACTTCTGGCGAATAGACGATGATAAGCTTGCTAGTTTGTGGGTAAATTAATGTGTAAATACAAACCAGCTGTTTTTCAATCTTCAGGGGGATTTGACTTTTTAGTTGGCAACAGCTGTCCTGGCAGCAGATATCAGCTAATGCTAGCCACACGGAAAGCTAATCAGATTTTCCCCACCTTGTATTGCCCCGAGGTGAGGCTAGTTTGAACCAACACCAACCCTACAACACGATGGCTTTTCAGATATGCTCGTTACATTCCTGTGTAAATCAGTGTTCATTTTGAGTCATCAAGATAGAAGAGCCGTGTTGTGTTTTGAACCTGTGAGTTGCTTGGGTGCAGTTTTTAAAAAAATCACGTCTTTTGATTAGTCATAAATGGAAGAAAATGGAGAAACATTGGTAGCAGCCAAGAAGATGGAGATGCTTTTGCAATCAAAAATAGGGATCGCTCAGTGGTCTGCTGAGGGGTCAGAGTGTGTGACCATGCCTCTTTTGTTTCCATGACTGATTGGAGAGGAAGACTGAGTCATTTGCAACGGCTCAGTCAGAGAGAGTAAATGGGCTGTAATTACACAGCACTTTACCTGAAAGGTGATAAAAGTGCGCTCAAGTTGCCATAGCTCAGTGTGTTGCTGAGGACACTTGAGCATCTTCTCTGGTTCGTGGGATCAGACTGATAGTCGATTATTATCAAGACAGTCACTCAGCCTCTTGTCATGGCTCAGCGAGAAGAGACGTATGGGAAAAGGTTGTTGAGGCTGTCAAACATGAAAAACTGCTTTTTTTTTGCTTTATTCACAATGAAGCCAAACTTCCTCACATTTTCCTCCCTCTCTAGTTGCTCGTGTCGGTATACTTCTCCAGATGTGGGATTTCCTGAGCTTCCACTGACACCTTCTACTCTGTCCCCTACAGTCTGGTACAAGGCATTGTTTGAGCTCTGCGTCTCCAGATGTCGGCAAAATGATCCTTCCTTAGCGTCGTGTTGTCAGCGTAAAACTCACCTGGGTTTGAGACGTGAGGACAGATCTTCAGTGTTTGAGCCGAGTGTTTCTTCTGACACGACTATGATGGAAGCCATGAGCTGTCAGACCATCAGAGTGAGGATGTTGGTACAAAACCAAATGCACCATGAAGATTGTCAGTCATAGTCGAAAGCATGATTTCTCTGTTGCGTTGGAAGTATTTTAGAATTTATCCCAGCTGATCATAATAACAAGTGTCAGTATTTCCTGTAGAAGGTTTTGGGCAGCTCAATAGGACATTTAGACCAGATGTTTGGAACAAATTAATAAAGGCAAAGATTTCTCAACACCCCAATTCAAAAATAAGTCATGGTTATGATTTGACACCTGCGATGTGTAATTCCTATAGAGGGAAGACAGAAAGGGAAAGAAGTGTGTGTATGTGTGGAAGAAACTGGCTCGAGAAATTTAACAGTTGGAGTTTGGCTGGAAGTCTGTTCCAGGCCTGATGGTGCGTTGAGAGGATCCAACAGGTTTTCCATGTATGGGCCCACAAGAAAAGATATTATGTCACCTCACCATCCCATGCCAGCGTTACGACCTCTCGCCATCTCTGCTGGCCTCACTGCGTTGGTGCGAGGACCTTTGGTTTGTCCATAGTTGGGCTGAACCATCAACAAATTAGAGTGTAAACTACCTAGAGCTCCTTGTAGGGGATTGTCTACTTTCTTTTGGCTGGTGTTCACCTCGTCTATCTCATAGCCCCAATTTACAAAAATGCAGCTCTTGTAAATATAATCTGTCTTAGAAATTACATGGCAAGGCTTTAGTCAAAAGGCTTTAAAAATGTAACTTTTTTGTGGTACAATACTGACGTAATAATAGAATTGGTGATGATGGGAAATCTGTATCCGTAATATTAATTTCACATTTTTGATTTAACCTCAGATATCCAACATACTGACCGTGGAACATCTTACATAATATTTTAGTGCTGGCGTCTGTTGGCTATAAGCTCACATACATTTGACATATATTTCGATGAAACTCTTTACATTGAGATTATTAAGGATTAGGGGCTTCTTAGGGCAGTCGGGATCACAACGTTCCAGACCGGGGCTGGCAACCCCCCCCCCCCAACCACTGACAGACCCTCCCGCTCAAACTGTACATTTTCAATATTGCTTTGTTGTTCTGCATGGCTGCTTAATTCTTCTGGGGATTGTTTGGGTTAATCTTTATTTTTGTGATGAAAACAGACCTGTTTTTCATCCATCTCTCTATTTCCCTTCACCTCTGCCTTACACTCTCTGTCTGTGGTCTATTTCCGGTTCAAGACCTAATTCACACTGCCTTACATTTTCTAATGCACTATTAATAACTTAAGAAGAACATGTTGTATTATGTTCAAAAAAAATTAAACCAGTACATTATTATTATTATGTAACAGTTCTTTCTCTGATGATAAATGAATTTCTACAGGATTAGCATTCTCTGAGGGGTCCAACTGGTGGTAATCACTAATTTTTAAAGATACATACGCACTCATAAACTTTATACTATACTTTATGTGGTCTTTGAAAAAAATGAAGATACGTTTTGGTCCTACATGAAGCAACTGATCAGTGTTGTCTTATAGTATTGTATAGTGACATTAGAGAATGTAGGAGCAGAAAAAAAAAACTTCACTCAATGGAACCTAGAATTATCACCCTGAAGCTAACCAGGGAGCTATGATGAGTCACCGTAGCAACCTACGTCAATCCCAGGTCCCTTGCAAAATCCTATTCTTTTACTCCCGGAGCTTATAATTACTCCCAGAGTTTATAATGATGAGTAATGATGACACCAATGGGAAAATTGAGTGTTTTGTTCTCCAGGTCATGCAATGGAAATGAGCACTTCTTTGTTTGACACCGCAACTGCCTATAATATCAACCCCTCCCTCTATGAGCATGTCCTGATCGCTTACAACTTGTCACATTGCATCCAATAAGCGCGTTGCAATTTAAGTCACACTTTCCCGTCCTTGATCCTAGTGCCATTTCTGGTGCACCCTCATCTTCACCGTTTACTCTTGTCTGCAATTTCAACATACACAAATTGGGTAACACAAAGAACTTTGGTAGTGTATCAAACGCCATGAGGTGTTTTGTTAGTAGACAGTGATGTCGTTAGGTCAGACATGTCCCGAGGATCTGTGGCAAGAGTGTGCGGGTCTTGTGCTGCAGAATCAGGCGATAGCTCAGACATGCGTAAAGCTTCTATGGACTATGAAGCTTCTATGACTAGTACATTGGAAGTAAAATAGTAAACAATGGCTCTCCAGACCTAAAAGATGCTGCAGGGCTGACAAAAATCAGTTTGGCTCATTTCCATTGGGGTTAGTGAGTCTGTTTGAGGAGAAAAGAAACAATTCTTTTCCAAACGGCATGGGGTTGATGCTTGTGAGGAACACATGGTCGAACGCTGTTATATTGCAATGTAAACATTCAGTTAAAAATATCCAATTTTCTACAGGCGCAGTAATGTTTGATATTCTATGCACGGAAGTTGCAAATCTCCTTTTATGTCAGCTTGAACTTTTATGATAACCTGCCTGTTGATTATTTGTTTATCAAACTGGTTTTCCTGAAGAGACTTCTCTCTTACCCTGCTCAGACTTGTGAACCAGTGTTGGAGGTTTCCCATGTGGGCTCTGGGTGCAGTCACCGGGCGACCCGCTGACATCATGCCGTGGAATGACATAGCGCTCGCCACCTGCGCCAAGGCCGTGGATCTCACATGCTAGTCATGCAAACTGCTGCAATCATGGGAGTCCAGGTGCAGACAGAGGAAGGGCATCCACCGCCTCGGCCGTGGGGGCACTGGAGCGTGCATTAAATTTAGAACGCGCTGCAGTTGGGTGAGGCTAGCTGCTGTTAACACCTCCAGGGAAAACTGTTTAGCACTGATTTATTTTGAAAGGGCAGCAGCCGATGGAAGACACTCGGATGCCCGACCAATCGTGGAACCTCACTTCCAGCCAAAAAGGGAGTTTACTTGCTGGGTAAAGTACTTTGAAGGGTTTGAAGAGGAGAGATCCTGGAAACTTTGATTGCACTTCACTAGGAAAAGGCTTTGAACACAAAGAAAGGCAAACAGAGGAGTTTATCTATACCCGTTTGTGGTTCTGTGCATGTGTGGGTGCATCAGCTCATATTGTCTTCCTTTTTTTATTTTCATCTTCCCACTCTTGGTCTTCAAATGGCTGCTCACTCTTAACTCCGCCCATGCGGATGCGGTGCCAGTCGCTGGGGGGACTTCACTCAGGCGTGCACTATTTTTAAAGTTTATCTTCCATGTTTGAAGCAACGCTATCTCTCAGGCAGGTGATGTGATGTGATGCTGCAGAGATGCTACCAGCAGGTCACGGGGGAAGTTTTCTTTGAAGTGTGGTGACACAGTCCACTTTTAGAGCAACACTTTTTTTCTGAATTCTGTGAAACATATTTTATATCATACTGCTAACTCATTTTAGCAGCCATTTGATTTTTGTTAATGCGACAAAACCATTTAGTTGTATTGGGGAAAACATTGTTTTCCAATGTAAGATGGTTTCATGGAGGAAAATCTTTAACGCATGTGAATGATTAAAAGACAATAGGGGATAACGAAAAAAGGGTTTGAGGTTTTTTTTTTTATGGCCATTCTTAGTATTTTTGGCTCACAGTAAACCAAAACAAATCTGGTGGAAGAGCTTTAAAACCATAAATGTGAGCAACGCACGAAAGGAAATGCGTTATTTTGTGAAAAATGTGACTCAAATCTTGCTGTGATGGTGCATGGATAAAAAGAATCCCCAGAATCAGAAAGTCAAACTCTCTGCATTTCTAGTAACATAAAAATCCGTCCAAATAACCTTTTGCTTAATCCTCCTGTCTGCCAAGCAGCCGGCCAGACAAACAAACCAAACCGATCGCCCTCTTGGGGTGGGCAAACAAACAAGTGGAGTCGAGAGAGAAAAAACCGAGGCACTCTACCTTTAAATGAGTGGAGAAAAAAGAAAAAAAACGTCAACACATATGTGGATCTCCCTAAAAACCTCCCAGAGTGGGTTCCTGGCCACGCCACGGCGGGAGGAGGGGGCAAAGGGGGATGCACTGCGTCTGACGTCAGAATACCGCTGCAAAGATAAGCCATGAGGATTAACATGAGGTGAAGCGTCCGCGCTTATAAGAAGGGTGACCGAGTGCCAGTGGCATCTGAGGGGGGCAACCAGACCATCTTCACACACACACAAAAAGAGAAGTAAACACACGCCTCCTTCATCCTTTTTTTTTTTGGTGGGGGGGTGGGTGGGGGGGGTGTTTGCTGCGCTGGAGTCTGGAGCAGAAACTATGTGAGTGAGATCCGCGATGGTGCGCCGTGCGTAATGACGCCCGCTCCGGAGTGAAGTCGACGGGTCGCACAGAAGGTAAAGCCTGCGGCGGAGAGAGAGAGAGAGGGAGGAAGGAAGGAAGGAAGAGGGGGGGAAAGATGGGGATGGCCAGCGAAGATCTACTCGTGACACTCCAGATTCTACCTGGGTTCTTCTCCAACTGCCTCTTCCTGGCGCTCTACGACTCCATGGTGCTGGTGAAGCGCATCGTGTCGCTGCTCAGCTGCTCCAGGTCCGCCGGCTCCGGGGAGTGGTGCCGCATGCTCACCTCCGCGGGGCTGCGCTCCATCTGGAATAGCTTCCTGCTGGACGCCTACAAGCAGGTAAACTCCAATTTTTCTTGTGTTTGCATGTGAAAGTTTCCCGTTGCAAAGCGCGTCTTTTCGGTTTGTCTGTTTTTTGGGGAGCGCAGCTGCTGGCTTTTGACATGTTGACATGTTTACTGCAGCGATTGTGTCTCTCAGTCTTGCTGAAATCTGGCAGGAGAAAATAAAAAAGTAAAGGCTCGACTCTGGCCGGATTTAGATGATCACAAACAGCCCTTTTTCTTTTTATGCCCTCGCTTGATTGTTACATGTTTGGAAAATGCCATTTAAATGTGACATTTCTACCTAAAATCAGTTTAAATATTGACTTTTTAGAAATATACATAAATATAGTCCAGCATGTTTGATATCAACTGTATGGAATTTTTCAATAGGTTTGGGAAAAGTGTTTACCAAAGTTTGCACAATTTATGGCAAAGGTTGGAGACAAAGTAGTCCAGTGGGGATTGTGTGAGTGCGCTTTATGTTGTCCTCTGTGCTGCATTTTTTTTTTTTTTCTTGCGAGAAGTCCCTGTAGCTGCAGTGCAAACATTGCATTTTCGATCACAAAGTGTTAAATCATCGGAGTGGCTGGTAAAACATACAAAGCGCAGGTCTTTGACACGGCAGCCCGGGGTCTACATGCTCCAGCCTGCAGGTGTTTGGGTTCAAACCTAAAAATGCTTTGGATGAAGTCAAGGAGGGATGGTGGTTAAATATTGAAACAAGTGACGCTAAGTGCTCAGTTTTTCAATATTTAACCAAATCCACGATCCTCGCTGAGCGTCATCTGCACACTTGACTGCTAACGGCGGGATCTTTCTGAAAAGCAGCGCTAACATTTTGCGAAAAGTATAATACTTAACATCTGTTAATGGATAATCATTATGACGTGTGCGAGTAAACATTAATTGCTCTTTTTTTTGACTAGGTGAAACTTGGTTGCGAGGCGCCAAACTCCAAAGTGGTGAGAGTTCCTGACGCTCTTCAGTGGAACGGCAAAGTCAGCAGTAACGTGTCGCCGGGATCCAGGGTCCGAAAGGCCGACGAGTGCCGCCTCCTGGATTTCGAGTCGTCCGACCGCCCCCTGGTGGTCAACTTTGGCTCGGCCACCTGACCCCCATTCATCAGCCACCTGCCGGCCTTCCGGCGGCTGGTGGAGGACTTCAGCGACGTGGCTGACTTTGTGCTCGTCTACATCGACGAGGCCCACCCGTCCGACGGCTGGGTGGCGCCACCTATGGGCTCGTGCTCGTTCAACGTGCGCAAGCACCAGAGCCTGGAGGAGAGGATGGGAGCGGCGCGCAAGCTCACCGACCACTTTTCCCTGCCGCCGCAGTGCCAGCTGGTGGCCGACTGCATGGACAACAACGCTAACTTGGCGTACGGCGTGTCCAACGAACGCGTGTGTATCGTGCAACAGAGGAAGATCACCTACCTGGGTGGGAAGGGCCCTTTCTTCTACAATCTGAAGGACGTGCGGCAGTGGCTGGAGCAAAGCTTTGGTAAACGGTAGAAGGACAAAGGAGGACGTGTTCTCGATTTCATTTGCAAAATGAGAGAACTTTGGGTTTTGTTTGCATCTAATGCAAGAGAGGGTGCGAGGTGAGATCGTCTGCCAAATAATGTTCCAGATAATGTTGCAACTCACAGTGAGAAGGACACGTGTGAAGGGCTGAAGATCAATATTAATCCCAGATTGGTCTGCGTAAACAGTGTTTCATCTAAAACCTACTTTTGCTGCTAATATCATGTGACGTGATTTCCATCGAGAATTTAAAATCAAATAACCAAAATAGGGGAGAAACACGTTTTGTATGTATTATAGAATAATGACTTTTTAATTGTTTTATAGCGATTTTGATATTTAATTTGGGTTTTTTTCCACTCTAATGTTTTGACCTCCCGCAGGAGGGTTGTTGGTGTTAACGTTTTGTTCAATGTTTTTGCCTGTTTGCGGGATTATGCAAACAAAAACAAAAAAAAGGAGAGATACAAAAAAAGGAAAACCACTATGCAGATTTTCACAAAACTTGGTGGAGGGATGTTGCAAAGGCCGGGGAAGACACACGTCTACCTTCCCTTCTGGTTGGATTAATGTTAGTTTCCATTCATTCATACTCAAATTTGACACTGAGCAGAAAAAATGGCCTTCAGTACAAAAGT
>CAESWR010000054.1:0-18620 GCA_903171835.1 Mullus surmuletus | reverse complement strand
GTTGAAACAAAGAGGAAAAAAAAAAAATATTACAAATGAAGTTTCAAAAGAGCCTATTTCGTCTCGAGTCGGGCATCTTCTCAAACCTGCACAGTTGAGGAGGATCTGTGCTTCCGGGTAGTGGTGGTGGACATCATGGTGGTGGTCTCGATGAAGGTGGTGGACATCTCCGAGGGCATGGAGGTGGTCCTGGCCGAGCCCGCCACGCTGGGGACGTCGCCCACCAGCCTCACGCTGCCGTTGATCTTGATGTTGGGGTTGCCCTCGGCGGCCATGTTGAGCACTTTCAGGCCGTTGTAGTAGAGCCCCGACAGCTGACCCTGGAACGGCCGGCCGCGGTCGCTGCCGCCGATGCCGACCGTAGCTTGGGTGTTGAAAATTGTTAGCTGCCGTCCTGGAGGAGACGTCAGGTTGTGAGATATTTCGAACAGCTTTGACATTTTCCTTGTCCAGCGCAAGACCACTTTATTAATTGGCCCCTTAATAAGAATCGGTATACTTTGCATCCTGTTTGGCCGATTACAGACGTGTTGACGTTAGATAAAAACTTAACAAGATTAAGGTTGTAAATAGACAACTGGTATTGTGCATTAACACATTTACTTGTTTTAGATAGTGAATTATTACAACATTTAGTTGATTTATTAGGATATTTATGTATGTTTTTGTATAGTTAAGTTACCAGTTACCACATGCACTCGGTGTAAATAGAGACCATGCACATGCACTTAATTTTGCGATTGAAAATGATATAGGATGTTTCTCCCAGACTCTAGCAGCAAAGGGAAACACATTTAAACAGATTAGAAGCAAACATGTTTGAATTACCTTTCTCTTGTAGCCACTCTTCGACTGGTCTGGCGTATTTGAAAGGAATTTTCTTATTGGCCATTTGATAGCGCTCATTGTCACTGTTCCCTTTAAAGTTTAAAAAGACATTTATAAAGACATTTATTGATCATCACCAGGAGAAATATCAAGTTTACAGAATGTTTATATTATTTTAACAGATGATTACGGCCATATTAAACTTGTATTAGGGCATGGCGTCTCATCATGTTTGTTTTCTCCACATCCCTTTGTTTGGGGAATTTGCACTGAAATCACATTTCACCACTGAGTGTCAAAACAATATTCCCCAACCTGCCATGGAGCAAAACAAACTGAAAGTGAAAGTGTAGTTTTTTTGGTGGCACATTTCTCTGCAGTAGGGTGCCAATCTGAAATATTGTATCTTTTATTTTTAGGAACTCAATATCCACATTATATTGGAAGGAAAGGACCCATTTCCATTGCCAAACATTCTTATATATGGCCATATCGTGCTTTCTTTCTGCTTGTGCAACAGATGCAGAGGGAAAACCACAATATGTACTGGACCCAAAACTGAAACAATAATGGCAGCAGGCTCTGTGGGCTGACGAGCTGAGATATCAAATATTCGGCTTAAGCAGGAGGCAGGATGTCTGCTCTAGGACTTAAAAGCTAGAAAAATGGGAGCATTTAGGCAACGGTGGAGCATGATGGCGCTTCCTCAAAGATTTTCAGGTTGCTTTTCTGCAAACTGAGATTTAGTCAGTTTTAGTGACAGAGCAACAGATGGTGTAAACCCTGCAGAGACAGGTTCGTGCCAGAAGATCTCCAAAATGCTTGAGCCCATCTACCTGCCAAGTACCTTGAAAAACTGTGTGCAAGTGTTCCAAGATGACTTCAACTGCAAACTCTACAAAGACTTTTGCATAGTATATGTCGTCGGCAGTGAAGGACTATAGCAGAATTGTGGCGTTTGTTTGTGTTTTTGCCTCTTACATACCACAATGGAGGTGATCCAAAGTGATAGATGTGTTTTTTTCAATTTTCATGAGGTGTCACGAGCTTGCGAGGGTGAGCACATCTCACTGTCATCTATATGAAATATCAATGGTTGTGTTTTGAGTGGGACGACTATTCAAACTGCTGGAGAGGGACAAGATCTGGGGCAGCTGCTGAGGCCTGTCACGTAATGAGCTAAAATTATCATGTTAACTCCGCACAAGTATATAAGAAAGCGTGACAGGAAAACACTGGAGACAATTACTCTCTAACCCAGTAACACGGGACGTTACAAGAGCAAAACCAAGACTAAAAATATCAATCATCTACAGCCAAACACACTGGAACGTATGTAACAATGGCAAGATTCTGCAACCCGGTGGACTTCATAACCCATTATCATATTTCTAAACATGTTGCAGTGTTTGGAGAGACCCCTTTGACTCGTCTGTACCTGAAGGGAAGTGTTCGTTGATGGACCAGTTGTCCACCTGCAGCGTAGCATTACCACCATTCCTGGTGAAGCGGACCACGTGGTACTTCCCATCATTCACCGGGGTGCTGCTCTCCTCCACCGTGATGTCCACTGTGCCGATGTTGAACGTCACCCCTATTTTGCCTTGTTGCTAGAATTACAAGAGAAAATTTCAGCATTTTAATGGCGTCCAGCAGAGAGCAGCATAAACCCGCTGCTGCCGCCGCCTGTTGGATGAGCGAGCGATTGTACTTTTGAAGTGCAGTAATGGTGATTGTGGTAATTTGGCTGCAGGGAGAACATGAGGCAGCGTTTAAGATCGGCAGCTACTCATCAGAACGATGATGGTCGGCGGCGCTAAAACCTGTTATTAAGGCCTCTGCACAAGAAAAAGCTTCATAAAAGGTTGCCGGGTATCGTCTTTACAAGCATTCTGCTGTATTTCCATG
The DNA here is from genome assembly GCA_903171835.1 of Mullus surmuletus. NCBI lineage: Eukaryota > Metazoa > Chordata > Actinopteri > Syngnathiformes > Mullidae > Mullus > Mullus surmuletus. Next base: position 15,884 of record CAESWR010000054.1, on the reverse strand, counting down.
TTAAAAAAAAATACACTTGGACAAGAAAAAACCCAGTGGTATAACCAAACACACGTACTATATGCAGCATGAGGTAGTCCCCCAGGCCGGGAGCGCTGTCAATCCGGACGAGGATGCCGTCTTTAAGGGAGGTGCTGAAGCCGACGGTGAGCCTGTCGGTCCTGGTGCTCGGCCTCTCGTTGGCCGGCCACTTGAACGTGATGAGGCCTCCTCCTTTGCCGAAGATGTACGTCGTACCAGCTGAGCAGGTGGGGAAGGAGGAAGATTTTAAGCATTCTGCAGGTAGCATCAATGGGAAAACACAGCGTGATGGCTCAAAATATAAATCGGCTTTCTAAGTGGGACATAAATGTACCTAAAAATGGTTAACATTCTAGCTCTGGAACGGCGGCTCCAGCTGCTAGCTACCGGGAGCAGCGGACCATCAAAAAAAAACAACATATGAAAGCAGATCGAAGGCGCAGACAGACAGAGCGAGGATAATTGCCTGAGGCGTTTCACACACAACAGAACCTGCCGAGCTGATGTCATGTGCTGCAAGGTGCCATTACGGCCGGAGCCGAGGATGCCACAGAATCCAGGAGTTTAAGACATGCAAAATAGAAACAGTGGATTTCTGCATCGGGTAAAGCAGAAAAAAATACAAATTCATTTTGCAATTGACAGACTCAATTGTGTCATCTGATCTCTTTAGCTGCAGAGAGGCCTCTCCTAACTCAGGACACACTCATTTGTAGACGTGAAATGTATAAAGTGGTTTCCAAAGAACCCTTACTACGAAAAATGCTGGCAAAATAAGACAGTGATGCAACAAGCTGCTTCACCTCGTGGAACACAGCTCAGTATGTGTGTCATGTGTTTTTTTTGGTCTGTTTTTTTTGGCCAGGACACATTGCCTGCGCTACCATATGCTCCCCCTTCCCTACAACTGCTGCGAGGCCCTGATGAACGTATGTTTTCGTGTGGGCGAGTACGAGTCCCAGTGTAATCTGCTCGCATCCCCCTGCGAGTTCACACCAATCCCACGCAAGCGGCGCTCTCTCACACACACATAAACGCTGCTCCTTGCACGACACGATTTACGACACAAACGCACGCCGGTGGGCATAATGAAGGGGCTCAGGTCGGCACAGGAGCAGGACGCTTTGCAGAACTACTAACCTGCCTGCAGAAAAACCCCCAACAAAAAACACAAAAAACTCGTTCTTATACACAAAAACGGGGAGAATTATTATGATATACTGATGTTTTTGTATTTAATTCAAGGGAAAATATAACTGAACAAGTGCTTTACGGTTGATTCTCAACAGAGGTGCATGATTGAATGTGCCTCAGGGATGACAAAATGCTGAAAATGTATTGCAACACGTATTAATTATTAATTTCAAAGCAAAAAGTAATTATTTTAAATAGAAAGAAAGAAATAGATCGATGTATTACCTGGTTGGCTTGAATTATCTGTGCAAATACATTTATTATTAATGAATTAATTATAATTAATTATATAATCAATTATAATAAAAATAATTAATTCATCAGTTTTCCCAGTATATGAAAACTTGTTATTGTGAAAAAGCTCCCCCCCCCCACACACACACACACTACACCCCTCTTCATCTCCCTGGTGGTCCACAGCTATTTTACCTGCGGTGACCTGATGGCACAGTTAGGCAAAATGAACACGGAGGCACAGATTGAACAAGAACAAGAGAGTCTAAATCCGTCTGCGCCGGCTCCGCTCCTCGCCTCTCCCTTCGAAGCGCTTCGCCACTCACCGTGACCGCCCTTCAGTAACGCCTGCGACCATATGGAGACGGCCGGCGAGGAGCGGTGCCGGGCGGCGTGCAGCTGATGCCGCTGGGGCAGAGCGTACACCACCTCCACGGAGCCCTGGGAGGAGCTGTGCTGCTTCGCTGCGACGCATCCCAGGATCAGCCAGCCCACCCAGACTGCCTGGTAGAGGAGGGCGAGGGCAGGGGCTCGGCCCGAGCCCACTTCGACGGGACTCCGTAGAGGCCAAACACCCATGGGGCACATAACGGGGGGCCGAAGGAAGGACTGACGCAGGAACACAGAGCAAAGTGTCTCATGGTTGGAAAAGCCCCATTTAGAGAAAGACCACCTGCCTGATATTAACCGCAGGGTGAAAAACAGCCGCACTGGCTTTTGATGCACAAAAAACAATCAAATAAAGGGGAAGGAGACCCTTTAAACGCAATTAAACGGAAAGGAGACCCTTTAAACTAATAGCTGGCAGGTGCCACAGAGAGTCAGGATGGACAAACCCCTCCTGCATCCTCCTCCATAGAGACCATTGCAGCTCATAAACTAATCTGTGTCCGTCTTCTTTCCGCCTTTTTCAGTCAAATCCCTTCAAAAAGAAATGGAAAAACTTCCCGGCCACGGCGAGAGGGACGTCGCCACTGATCCCTCACAACTTTGAACACGCCGCCGAGGTCAAACAACAGAAGGCGTACATCCACAGAGAGCGAAAGGTTTCGAGACGCATCCACTGAAGTCGCAGTTTGGCAGCAGCGAGAAAAAGGAGAAAAAGAAGAAAAGAGACAGAAGAAAAAGCTCTTTTCTTTGGTTTGCCTTTTTCAGTAACAGACCAGCCTTTCATGTGGGCTCAAGCTCGCCACGTGCACTTCAGACAGAGGACGACGGCAATGATCTGGATCCCACAGCGAGAGAGGGAAGGAGAGGCAGGGAGAGAGGGAGGGAAAGGAGGCGCTTACAAAGTGCTGAGAGACACAGCAGAGAGGGGGGAGAAGAGGTGATGGATGATGGCGGGAATATGGGAATTTGCAGGCAGAGGCGGAAAAGAAGGGAAGTCACGGATTGTAAAGGGTAGGATGTATGAAACACAACAAAAGATGCATCAATAGACCACAAAATTAGAGGTTATTGTCAGTTTTAAGCCGGTAAGCACTTGTGGTACCCGAGGTCAGTAAGGCAACCAGTCATATTGGAAAATGTGTGATTAAAACAGTTTAAACCGCCGTTGACAGAATACAAAAGGCAAAACCACGGGAACAATCTAAGTGGAGCATCCTTTGATGCGAGTCTGTCTGCCTGCCATCACATTAGTCAAATTGCAGGCTGCCTGTGGACAACCAACGCCTCCCAAAATAGTAAATTACCAAAGCTAAAAAGCTTAATGGCGGCTGATCCTGGCGCCGGTATTAGAACAAGGGCCGAAAAAAAAAATTAAATGAGGACAGCGATTCTGAGACTATTTCGAGGACGCTTTTGTGTCCGTACAAAGCAACCGGGAAGAGGAGCGTCAGAGACCGAATCAGAGGGAGTGAGTCCAAAGTCTTGAGGGTCATCGTCTCAATTAAGTCAATTCAGGGCTTCGGTTTGCAAATCTATGCAGAGAGTTTCTATTTAAAGGGTAAAAAAAAAACCCATGGATGCCAATGGTTCCAGACTGCGTGGCACACTCCCCTGCATGGACAGCTGAGAGGAGCAGCATGCAAACAAATCTGTATAAATAGTCTGGATGTGGCGGAGAGGGCTGTTTTTTGATTACTTTCTCCTCTTTTAAAAGCAAACCTGCGCGCCGAATGTTGGTAGAGCTTCCACTCAGACTCCATCAAAGGGCCGCAAATGCGCCTCTTGTGTGTTTAAAGACTTGGCTGGACGTCCTCCGTGCGCGGCACACACTAAAATAAAAACCCAGATAGTGCTCTCGACTAGAAATGTGTCATTTTCAATCATTTTCAAGCAGTCCCCGTATATGATCTTCCAGGTCCGATAAGACCGTCGCCGCTCATGAAAACTTTGGATGGAGTTGGGACTGACTCTTCTTTAGCCGGCAGGGATAAAGCGGGACGCGTTGCGGGACGGCTCAATGCGTTGCGGGCCACATGAAAGAGATACGCTAATCCTGCTTACTGTTATGAAACGGGCTGAAAACCACATGTGTGATTCAGCTGCGGCAGAACAAATGCAGGTATTTTCTCTTTTCCCCCCATTAGTTCCAGTCCAAGCGTGTCTTTAAGAACATGCATATGGATTGTGGCACCATTGGTGTTGCATCAACTTGAGACAGACATGGAACCAAGTGACACATGAAAGTCTCAAGTAAGTCCCAAGTCATTTTTTCTTGGGCAAGTAAATTCATGGGTTATGTCGAGTCAAGTCAAGTCCTAGTCGCCTGTACAATCTGATCTTAATAAAGTGAAAAGATAAGATGTTAGTAACTGTCAGAGGGCGTGTTTCTCCGATAAACACGTAAGGTAGGCAGAGAGGAGATGACTGATTGACAGGGTATTGATCCAATCGTGACAACGGAAAACACAAAATCAACAACACTCAAGTCATTTAAGTCATTGTGTCTCAAGTCAAGTCCCAAGTCTTTAACTCGAGTCAAGTCACAAGTCATCAAAACGGCGACTCAAGTCGACTTGAGTCCAAGTCACAATGACTGGGGTCCCCATTTCTGTGAGTAGCCCCCCTGTCCGGTCGTGACCTGACAGTCTGGCTGTCATATTACCCACAAAGGGACTTTTGATTCATTGCCGCGGCGTCTCTGGCAAACAAAGTCTGCAAAGAAGCACAGAACGATCCAAACAAGCGCTGGGAGGAGGGTTGGTGGGGTTGGTGGGGTGGGGGCGGGGGGGGGGATCGATGGCCCGCTGAACCACGGAGGCCCGGCTTCACCTTGTCTCACAGCGAAGCCTGGGAAATCAACTCTACAGTCAGAGCGGCTCACTCACTCACGTCTCTGCAGTTCGGGTTTTTTAACAGGACCGAGAAGTTCGATCCCATTACAGGCGCAGGTTTATACGACCGCAAACTAATCGATGAAATCAGAAAAAAACAGTCGGCTCCTGAGAGGAGGCGTCACACCAACAATGAAAATCTACCCCAAGAAATCAGGCAAATCTTCAGCCTCTTCTGTTGATTTCGCAGGGTTAGGAAACATCCCTGCTCTCTGACAAAACATGCACCATAGTCGGCGAGCCGCGGGACGCGCAAGACGCCCACATTTTTGGCAGCAAGGTGCGTGTGTGTGTGGGACTGGACAGGCGTCTCCGCACCTTCGACAGTGCTCTCCCACCGCAGCGTCGCACACTGAGTCATCACGATCGCAAACTGGCACACCGTCGAGTGAATTACCTCAGCGCGTCCCACGCAAAGGCCACTTCCTGCGCCACGTGCCAAGCCCACCGCCGTGCTAGCAGCTCTGCCTTTGCTCATCACCATGTCGCCGGGAGCTAAATGCTAACGGATAAAAGCGGTGCCTAAGCTTTCTAGGCATGTGTGTGTGCGCCAGATTGAGAATAACTGATTGATGAATTAGAGCTTTAATAATTGCCCCCCTTCATGAAGGCTTTTAAAAATGATAGTGGGCATTACGTTACTGTAAATAAGGAGAGGTGTCATAAATTCCATGTCACCACTGGAAATTTAATACGTCTGATGTGCTATAGTGTTGTAATTGAAGGTAGTGTTGGTTCATTAGTTTCATTTTCGGTATCTCAAATAACTGCAGTTGGCTGACTAACTCTTGGAAGCTGTCAGTGAAGCCAGTTCTCTTTTAAATACAGCTCTTCACTTTTAAGCTCGGTTTGCTCTTTCCGTTGCCCTCATGCACTCCAATGGTGATGCAACTGAAGAAGAATGTCTGAGGGAGAGACAAAAATAACTGTGTTGAGGTGTTCTGTTTTAATTTTCTAGCAGGAATGCAACAGAAAGAAAAAAAAACTTTCATAAACATTCCATATTTCAGCTTGACAATGCCGTCTCTGGCAAAGGCGGCGGCGGCTTTGTCCTTGGTTCTACAGACGCGCGAGAATTAATCAGAGGACGTCCTCTGCTATAAAAACAAGTTAATTCAAGGCCGGTCTAAATCTCTGAGCTGGCTTGTTGATACTAACACAACAGTTCTATTAAAGCTAAATTAACCACCACAAAGGCGACGCTTCAGCAGAAATATAAAGCGGGACCTGTCACATTAACATAAAGCATGGTGCTCAGAAATTATTAGCCCCCCTAATCTCAGCAACACTCAGATGCAGCATTGGACTGTTCAAATGACCTGTCCACCGTGATGGATGGCAGCCCCCCCCCCACCCTCCATCTGACTGAAGAAACCTCACCTTCTCTCTCTTTTACTTCTCCCTCAGGATTTACGAGCAGCGGGACGGAGAGAGAGAAAGAACTTCCGCGAACGAAAAAAAAGCCCTACGCAAGTGGGTGACGCGAAGGTCCGCAAACACATTATCCTCCGCTTATCAACGTTGCATTCGCGCGGCCCGCTCCCTCATCCCCCCGCCCACTCGTTACGAAACGATCTCTGTCTCCTCTCACCTCGCCTATCTGCACGGCCCAGGGTGGAAGTTTAAAAAAAAGAAAAATAAACGGCCAGAGGAGGATAGCACGACATTAACTTTTATCTCCTGCCCTTTTTCAAACAACCACCATTCCGGCACCAGGAGACCGATCCCTACTCCAAACATCAGGAGAGGACGGGGAAGCTATGACCAGGACTAAACATGGGGCCAATGTGCATAAAAGACACAGCTTTATGGCCTGCACTTGGTGCTGATGGTCAGGGTGGAGGTTGGGGGGATCGATGGGAATGATCTAGCGCACACCGGGGCAGATATAAAGACCAGTGAAGGGGAAAATAGACTCTATGTCAACCCACCGATTGCTCTGATTGCCTGCCAGCCTGCTCAGTTGTGACCAGCAGGCCCACCTCCCAATTGCAGCGAGACCTCCAATCGGGCCCCTCCACCCCTCCACCCCCCCACCCCATCGCACACACACAAACACACAGGTTTTTTCTCCAGGACGTCATTGAGATTGTCCTTCCCAGAAAAACAACAGGCCCGGGAGGAAGTCGAGTGGAAGGGTGATCAACAAAGCATCGGACTATAACACAGGTAAACGCTGCTCACTTCCTGTTTCCCACGAGTCCTTTTTTTTCTCCGCGGGTCGTGACCGCAATCGTCGATCCAAATTAAGCATCTAGTTATCGCTGTGATCACAAAGGTCCCCTGACTATTCCCAGGTACTTTAAACACACAGTAATTGTCCCTACAACTAACCGCTCCAGTCACAATGCAGTAATTATATTATACTACGATTTGTACTAGTGTTGGCGACGCAACCACGTGTTTAGAAATTAACGATGCACCTGATGTACAAGGCTGGAAGAAACATAGAATCATTAAAGACTTCCAGTCAATCAGTTTGGTTTCTCGTATCTCATGGTAAAAAAGTGTTGTGATGGGTTAAGACCACCTCTATCAAAGCACGATGGTGACTAAGACCTTGTAGGATCGAAACTGAGTAAAAGTCTAGACCCTAAGGGGTTAAGAATTAGTTGACAAGGAGACCTTAAAGGGTCAAGAATGAGGAATTAGATTTAGTTGGCCCCATGCATCACTTTCATATTTGAATAGACAGTGTTTATCCAAGGTTAGAGCCACATACCATGTTCTGGTCATGGTTTTGCATTGAATAATCAACAAACATGATTAAAAAAGCCAAGTACATAGCTCTGTAATTGTATATGCGCCCTTGACAAGTCTGGGGATGCCAAACACAAACTTCGTCCTGCACCCTGAAGGAACCCTACCCCAGATTCTGTTTCTTTTAATGACATGTCAGCCCCCTTCACCCTCAGACCGTATTTCACTTCGCCAAAGGCACTCTAAGGAAGAGCAAACTAGGGTAGAAAACATTCCTCACAATGAGATATTGACAGTATGATGGTTTGGACCACAGTGAGCATTTGGGGGCAGCGAAAAACCTCGGCAGGGCAGGGGAGGACACGCGGATCTGTCGGGGGGTGGAAAGCAAACAAAGAGAATTGCGGAGGGTATCTCGCCGGTCATCATCCAGTGACCAGGGTTTATTGACAGACCAACGCCACCAGAGGATTAGAGCAGAGGAAAGGCTCACGACGGAGAGTGTGAGAATACAACCACAAACCCAGCACTCCAGTCCTATCTTAATAAATGGCCACACAAACTCTCAGGTACTTTCGTTATCTATGGTCTCTGAACAGGTCAATCAAACCAAAGGTACAATAGCTACTTGGACAGACAGCTTCTCCTTTCCCTTTTGTGTCTTTCTTTTCTGTTGTAATTGCGGCGTGCTGCTAGAACAGGTCAACCGGAGAGGCAATTCGTCTTTTTTCTGATTCACATCATCGGCGTCATCCACTTCCACTTCTATTCAGGACTTAAAATAATAAACGATTCTAGCCTAGTGGGAACCCCGCGGGATCCAGAACACTCATTTCCAGCTAAGACACCCTATCGTATTTCATGTGTCGTATTCAAATCCATTTTTCAGCAGCTGCCGGTCTGTCATGGAAGGTTGTTACTCTCTTATTGCACCACCTCATCTTTTTGTCAGTCTCTTCATCATGAGCTCCGCGACAGACCCATGATAGATATGAGCTCCGGCTCCACCGTGATCCACAGCCTGCACCCCCTGATCCGGCAGACCTTCTGCGGTGTTTGCATCAGGTTGCTGCTGGGGAAGTTTCTCACAGTGGACATATGGAGAAAAAAACCAAGTCAATTTTTCTGTTGGTTATTCCCACTACTTAAGCCGCCGAAGAAATTACATATATGATATATTATTTCAAAGAGCACATTGGCTCTGCGGATGCTTATATAATGATAATCAGGAACCCCTTTTTGCACAAGAAAGCAACACACAAAGAAGCTGCCCCTTTCTCCTGATTTATTTACCAGATTTGTTTTGTTTTTTGCGGGGGTGGAGTGGTGGGGGTGGTGAACGTGTTGTCTCCTTCTTTTCTCTAGCGTCTCTAAATATCCTACATTCATTTGAACTGAGATCATTGACCAGGCAATGGGCCAGCTAATGAGGCATTAATTGGTATAGTTAATCAAATTACCCTGGACGACAATATTTGTTTACTGCCACATTGCAAGTTTTCAGACATATAACTTTGACGCGCCAACACAGACACCGCCAAGGTCAGCGGATGGACACCTGAACTTTAGGTTCTAGGTGCTAGGCATGTGATGTTTTATTTATTGCACATTCTGCAGTGGTCAGGAAGGCGATCAAGAAGCAAACCTGAAGCACTTTACAAAGTAAAATCAATTTCTTGTCTGAAGAAAGGTTGGGTGGGTTGGATCCATGCCCTGTGGATGTCTTCTCCCCCTGTCTGGGCAACAGCAATGATGCAATTCAGTGTCAAGACAGACAGCTGCCCATTTCAAAGGAAGATGTAAGAGCACATGGAGACGGGGACTGTATGTGTGCGTGCCGCTGCCACTGCAAACATATTGAACATTATGGCGATCTTTACTTAGAACTGATCTTGCTCTGGGTAACTTTCCCATCCCATTATGGACCTCATAAGTCACGTCTATGCAGGTCTAAAGTTTAAAACAGAGTTGACTTTAATAAGCCTACTGCCAGAATAAATGGTTGGTAAATTGAAATTGATACACAAAAAATTAAGGTCAAGGTGAAGGTTGTCTATGACCACTGGTGGGCACACACTACCTTGGATGAAATGACCTCAGAGAAGTTTTATCCGTTTAAGCAGGTTGAACTTGCCTCACACAGACTTAACATTAACAAAGCGCTTGTCAGATTGTTGAACAGCATTTGAAATCCAATTTAATCAACTGCATTTTAATCCCGTCCTTTTTCATTTGCCACACTGCTACTTTTGTCACCTCAATGTGAAACCACCAAGGTTAACAGAGTGAGCGGCTTTGAGGAATAGTCTGTGAGAAAGTGTGTGCTGTTATCCCCGTTGGACTGATTCATTGCTCGACAACTACAAAGGCATGCAAAAGACCACAGCGTGACTTCAGACATCAACCTGCTCGACAGCACTTCGGGTAAGCTGGTGTGTTTAAGGCAGATTTGAAGCCTTCTTCTCCTCACAAAGTTAGAATTCAATTCAAGAATCCAAAGTGGTAATGCATGATCTGATTTGCATTCATTAGTAGTTACTTTTTGTTTCATTCTTGAGGAGCGGGTGCGAGTTTTCAATCATTAGTTTGGATGATTGTCAGACAAGCTTGATCAGACTTCGTCTTTTCTCTTTACCATAACGATAACCTTCCCTTTTGTAGGAAAACCCTCATCTCGTTTGCACAAATCGCACACATTGACACCTGGAAGTGGCAGATGCAGAGTCTGACCTGATGGACATCTACAACAAACTGCTGTGAGGGAAGTCGGGCGGGTTTAAGGGCTTTGGTCAAGGGTACCCCTGGAATGGTGATGAGGGAAGGGAGAGTTCTTTCTTATTTTCCCTTGCACAGATTGATCCTACCAGTGGACTGAACTCAGATCACAAGCTGGCTGCTTTAACCTTCAGGCCACCACCGTCTCACTACGCTGATCAAATGGTCTCTGTTTTAAAAGTCTGGGTCTGAGTTTCCTGTCAAAATAATCTCCACAGATGTTGATACACAGTTGTTTGTGTAGCACACTTGTTTTGATTTCATTATTTCTTTGTAGTATCTCGGTGCAAGCAGGCCCGCACTAGAGCTTTGATTTGGTGTTCGAGGAAGTTTGACACACAAGTGAGACAACCTGTTTGTCATTTTAATGCTACCTGCTTTTACAAATAAAGATAAGTGCAATAAGTAGAACCCTACAGAAGTGAGCAATCCAGCCCATGAAAAAACAAAGTGAAGCCACAGAACAGAACAATTTAGACTGGATCAATCTTTATCTAGGTCCAAAAAAAAAAAAATCCAATTTTCTGAACTACCCTGGAGATTGATGCCATCATTTTCTCACTGTTTCAAATCTTCAATTTTTGGCTGCTTTCCAGTCCCTCATAAAAATCCGCAGGCTATAAATAGAAACATCCTAAATGAATCTACTCATGTTGATTAATGTGTTGTTACTAAAGCATAAACGAGACACCAACCAGTCGGGGCTTTCTTGAACAAAAGCCATGGTAGTGGCATTTTAGGGGACTGGGGACAAAATCTTTGCATTTATCCAGTTATTTACACACTACATATGTAACTATAGACCCCAGTTTAAATGTACCGTAGCCCCCTTGTAAATAAGATGAGCAGTGGCTAATGCTAGCACTTCTCTAGGGCTACCAGTTTGCTTGTGCTAATGCCAACTCGCGCGGATGCGTCTGTCGATGAAAAACAGGACTTGATTCAGGGTCTTGTCATCCGTTAAATTGTCCAACAGGGCAAAAACTATCCAACATTTTGACAACACTGGTAGCTGTGAAAACACTTGCACTGCCATTGGAACCATGCGCTCCAAAGCCCGCCAGGTTGGCACGAAGAACTTACTCTCAAAATTGACTTTCAGCGGGACACACAAGCAACTGCTAGCATGTAAATCCCAAATGGTAATCAGTACTTTGCATCCTATATCCACCGTGAAAAGGTGCCAATATGGCTGTGAGACAAAAAAACAAAATGTGTGATGGTTGGTCGTTGTGTGCCCACCTTCATTGCGATTCCAAGCACACACAGATGACGCCACAGAAGCTTGTGTTACCCACACTCAGCAGATGGTTTTGTCTACTAAGATAGATGTGTGAAAGCGACTCACGGTCGTTGCACTGGGTGCCGGTGTAGGAGGTCATCGAGCAGTCGCAGGTGTAGTTCTCCCATTGCTGGATGCAGATACCCATGTTGGCGCAGGAGTCCTCCTGACAGGTGGTGCTGGGACCTGTCGGGGTCAAGCAATCCCCACAGTCACAAACACGCAAGTCTGGGTTTAATACAATATAAACTCATCATGGTACGACACCAAATCACTGCTTTTCATTGGTTTGACCTTAAATGCTCTCATTTCTCCTGGCAACTCTTTAGCAATTTCCTCAAAAACTTCCCCAAAAAACGCACTGTCTCTGCAGTTCTTTAGCTTACTTTGAACGAATTGGTGACTTTGAGGTGTGCACAGAATGTCAAAATCAGTTTACAGACATGTAGGAATGTGTGAAGTGGAATACAGCTTGTTATTTTCATGCTGTGTTTCTCTCTGACAGCTGCTGGTGTTTCATGTGTCGAGGTTTAGGGAATCCTGGTTTAATAGTGATTGTTGGGGATTTTCCTCTTCCAAAAACCACTACTCATTTGCGGGGGAAACTACTTTCTAAATTTCTCATACTTTTTTTTAGTCTTTATCCCAAAGGGTGGTTACATTTTCACTGCTTGCTTATCAGCTTCTCAGCAGAATTGCCCCCAAAACTACCGGGCTGAACTTAAAGGAGGTTGCAGCGTGATCCAAGGGGAAAAAACAAATATATATTATTTTATTATTTTCCTAGGAAGGTTTGTGCTCTGCCAGTGTCCCTCTAGTATTGTTAGAGTACTCCGGGTGGAATTCCGATACAAATCTTAAAGTAGTGCTCTGTGTTGGATTCACTATGAGAATGAGGGACCTGTGTAATTTTCTTATCTGTAAACCCCAAAGTCACCTTATATCCTCTAGCTTTCTACTTTTTGAACGTTTGCTGACGAAGTATGAAAACAAATAAAAACTAAAAAACACAGTTTGGCAAGTATTCATTGTTTATATTGTGCGATAGTATCAAAGTAATTTCACCTTAACTTGTACAGAAATAGCCAGAAATAAATCTCATGTATTTGCCAATGCTGAATTACTTTGTTTTTCAGCTTTGCTTGTGTCGAAAATGTTCTTAAAAACATCTTTATCTTTGTCAAGTTTATAATGTGAAAACAACATGGAATTTTAAATCATGCTGATACTCAAACAGTATAGGGGGACATAAATAGGACAATAAAGAACAAATGCTGTGTTAATTCTATTTTTCTTGAATTATGAAATTTCCACACATTAGTCATATTTTCAGTAAAAATGTACAAACAATCTTTCATCAAACACATATGATGAGTGGAATCTTACCTGGTGAAATGAAGGTGGTTGCTCAATTAATCTTTAGTTAAAGAGGACTCGCTCAGGACCAAGTGAACTAATGAGCAGTTGAAGGAGGGAGCGGCCTTTTGGATATTTGCTGCAGGAATGTCCTGCTGTGGCTCCCATGTGTAGTTGTTAACCCGTTTATGTGGTTCAGGATTAAATGTAAACCCTCTCTCATGTCAGCTGATCCTGCGTTTGAAGTGTGTGCCAGCAGTGCAGCATCGCCATCTAGTGACTCTACAATGTGTTGCACCATGAGCTGCCTTGGCGATAACCATCAATGGGCTTCAATAGGGAATTAAAGAAACACAAATCCACTCTTGGCGTCGAAGGCTTATGATGAAGTTCAGGCCGTGCATGACGATTAAATGACTGTAATAAACTGATCATGATACATCGGCAAAGAAAAAATCATATATATACAAGCACACATAAAAATGAGACATCAGACTGCATGGACATGATACAAGACCAACAAACTGTGATTGATGAGATTTTATTTTGAAAAATAAATCAATCAACCATTACTTTCTTGCTGTACAGTGAATAACATTGTTATTAAACGCATTCAAATTGTCACAGCGAGGAGGACATAGTACACATAATGTTATTGTCTGTCTTATTGGACTGAACTGCAACTAACACATTCAACTGTCTAACATGGGACTCTGTAAGTAAATGTAAAAAAAATATATATACAGTACACCCAATGTCCAGCTGAATGATATGGCAGGCATAAGAGAAAACAACAAAAAAACAAAACAGCTGTACAGAAAATGATTTCCATGCAAACAAGAACAGGTTATGGAAGCTGACCCAGAAGCTAAAGAGGATGATAAAAATGAACAACCACAAAAGGAATGCACGACTTGCACAGGAAGATGGAAACATTTTGTCCACACTGACATTCGCTTTCTCGTGCAAAATGTTTCAACAGCCCATTTTGATGCAGCTACATAGTACGCATAAACAAATGGAAATTCAACACAAAGTCAGTTAAAACCTTTGGCGAGATTTGAGGTATTTCTAACTTTGCTCAACTATTCCCATTTTTAATCCTTTTACTATATTTTTCATTTTATATATAAACCTTTAACCCCACCATAATAGTATGGAAGCTTTTGCTGTTAAATTTCTGATGTTTGAGCTCTCAAAATAATGAGACAGCTGCATACATCTTGACATCATTTAATGTTTTAACATTAAAATACGTTAGGATAAATAGTAAAATAATTTATTGCTTAATATAAATATAATACTCTGTTTTTACTGTGATATTTTAAGTGCAATTCTGATACTTAAATTAAGTGGTTTTACAAAGCCATAACAAGTTTTATCTATACAGGACACAGCTACTCTTCTCTTTTCATTCAAATTACGTTTTAATTAAATAATTTTAAACCAAAATAAATATGTAAGTATCAATAAATAATCCTCTTGTGTGAAAAAGATTCCTATAAACACTAGATTGTCAGGTTTTCCCGGAATACCAGAGCATTCCCGAGTTTCAATGTCATAAAGGAAGTGGTCTTTTTACTCCCAATCGTTAGTGGTTGATTTTTATTTAATTTTTTGCACCTTTACGCAGCACTGGGTTAGTGTGATATTGTATAAGTAGCCCTCAAATGCATGTTTGCAGTTTGATGCTCACTAACAGGAACCCGCTTTTGAAGTCTGAAGTCAAAGGTCCAGTTTTAAAACAAAAAAGAAAATATGACAAACTTTACGCTTTGTCTGTCTGTTGTAAATTCTGTACAGTATGTGCAGTGCTAAAACATGAAAAAATTCAACAATAACTATGGAGATTGTGATTTGATTTTTAAAAACTCCCACTTTTTGCCTCTGAACAAGACTGTCTGTCTGCAGCAACTTGTGAGAGAACCCTATCATATGATAATATTGTAAAAGACTAAACATGCACAAAATTCTAGAAAAAAAAAATCCTCTGGTATTTACACAAGGTTGAGATAAAAAGGAAGCACCTGGCAGTGTTTGGTGTGACTGCGCTGGCATAAACTGCTCTAATGGTGACTGTGACGGCACTGTTAGCGGGGTGCGACCAATGTGGCCGATAACATGTTGTGCTTTGGGCAGGGGGGGGCGTTTTGACGCTTGGCCTGACTTTAGCAGTATGCAAGTGAGGCAACAAGTACAGTTAATAGGACTGAGGGGCTCCCACACGGACGCACGGTTGTGGAGCTACTGTTTGCATTGAGCAGGAAGAACGGGCTGCCAGAGCTGGAGTTGAAGTTTATGTTGGAGTAGTCTAAATCGGGCTCGGATCTGAGGGACGGTGTACCTTCGCATCCGCGCTCAATCTGCCCGCTACGAAACAAGGCGTCGCTGATGAGGTCCGGCAGACGGCCGTTGAGATCCACCGACGCCAGGCAGCCCTGGAAGCCCTCTCTGGACGCAACCAGTTTGGGCAGGTTACCGTACATGCCTGGGCCCAGACCGGCGATGAACAGATCCCCTGCAGCATAAAAAGATGGAAGCGTCAGAAGTGTGTGCAACTTTTGGGTAAAGTTTTAAGCATCTTAAGTACAGCTGCAGTACTGTTGAAGTGCTTGTTTATGTTTTAGACTGGACAGTTACAGAAAGCAGAACAAGCATTCAATATCTCTGGCCATTTTGAAGATACACATGTTGGAAACGAACAGGTACAAATTGAAGAGGTCATTAGAAAAAACCCAGTGGACTGTCAACATGTTGGTGACATAATGATCAAGGGCCATATTTGAGGGCCATGTGATGGGGTAGAAATCGCCCCAATCTGTGGCTTTTTATTGTGAAGATCCAACAATCACCAATTACTAAATAAGAAGAAAATCTTCATATAACCACAACATCTATTACACATCTCAACTCATTAATCCCACCTGTGTAAAATGGATAGAAATTCATTGCTGGGTGAAAAACTGCCTGAAATGTCTTAGCTCACCTTTCAGGTCCAGGTTCTTGGCTCCGTTTATACTCTGACTGGTGGCCGTGGCGTC
>CAESWR010000053.1:721188-749043 GCA_903171835.1 Mullus surmuletus | reverse complement strand
ATATCAGTTAATAATTATTGGAAAAATAAAAATGAGTAAAAACAGTTCAATCAGATACAAAACTTGCTAATTAAATCTTTCCCGCAGCTGAACAACTTTTAGCAGTTCGAGGCTCATTCTGGGGTTTCAGGGAACGGCCTCCATCACTTCCTCTGCAACCATATTTGGACGTGAGGGCGGAGCTGCATGACGGCCCAGCACGATTCCCTCCTTTGTAAACTCGTCCCCACACTGGCGTCTTGGCGCCCCCTGCTGGCTGCTTGAGGCGTCTCTGCGTCATTGTCGTGACGTCTG
The DNA here is from genome assembly GCA_903171835.1 of Mullus surmuletus. Taxonomy (NCBI): domain Eukaryota; kingdom Metazoa; phylum Chordata; class Actinopteri; order Syngnathiformes; family Mullidae; genus Mullus; species Mullus surmuletus. Next base: position 748,749 of record CAESWR010000053.1, on the reverse strand, counting down.
GACGGCGTTCGACGGCAGCTGGCCGAGGAACGGCCTCAAACCCGCGGCAGCGGCGGCGGCGTCCCACTCACACACTCTCCCTCCAAAAACACAAAGTGAACGCGCAGCTCTTTCAAATGCTTTGGCTCGGCGGCTCACAGCTGAGAGCCAACCTGCCTCCTCAAAGCTCCTCTCGACAAGAGCGCCGCTCGCTGCTCCCCCGACACAAACACTCGCGGCAGATCCATCTTTGTGGAGCCGCAGTTCGGAATGAAAAAAGAAGCTGCATTCAGACTATTTTCATAAAGCAGTGAAACAAAATAAGGTCACAATCGGAGATCGTTTGGACCTGACTTCTTGTTTGCTGATGCGATAAACGAGTCGGCGGAGCGACACACACACACACACACACACACACACACACATGCTAATTCCCACAAAGCGGTGAGATTTACATCCGCATGGAGCAGGGGTTCTCCCAGAGGCATTGTGATGCCTTAATCCCGCCGCCAGTTTTGCTGACCTGGGCTTTTTTCCCTGGCGTGAGCGCCGTGAGGAGCGTGTGGTGCCCTCCGGTGGCGGTGGACACTCCGCGATGTCATGTGATGTGGGGTGGCATCTGTGAGGTCAAATGTTGGCCAGCAGGGGGCACCGCGGCCACGTTTTCGCAGCTTTGCCGCATTCCGTGTTTTCGATGCGACGGAGCTACATCGGAGGTTGAATTAAAGGGAGAGTTCACCTGCAGAGATGCTTTTACTTTGAAAAGGCATGTTATGTTCACTTTGTAACGGTAAAAAGCGATACAATTTTTTATACTTAATTCTGAAAATGCGTTTTATTGTCATTTCTCAGTGCAGAAAACCTGTACCATTCTCCTGTCTGCCGCGTCGTGATCTTCCTCTTCCACTTCCTCTTCCACTTCCTCGCTGCTCGGCGCCACCGGAGCTCTGAGTCCCGCTGATAAACCCCGAGCTGAAAGCGAAGCGTCACGTGACTCCCGCTGCTGGAAAGAAAACAGGAGCTGAGCCGCCGAGCCCGGGAACGCGTCGCCCCGGGAGACGGCGGGCTTTTGTGTTTTCGAACGAGGGGGCCTGGTCCGGGTCCAGGTTTGGGTTTCGGCGCCGGTTCTCCGGGGGCCGGATCAGAGCGTCACAGCTCGGAGCAGAACAAGCGACTAAGACCCCCGATCGATATTTAATCTGTGACAGAGAAAGAAAGGTCACAGGCGTCAAATCGGAGCCCAACAAGAGGGGATGTCAGCGGCGCCATCCTTGCCGCCGCCTCGATGGCCAAAAAAAGGCAGTTATGAGCGTGAAAATGTTAAACTGCTGAAGCTTCCGACACGTAGTAGCTAAATTGATTAATGACTAATAATTACATTAAATAAACATTGATTTTTTTCCCCCCTCACATCAAACGAGGCAAACCCGCGTATTATTGATCGCACAGATGAATATTTACAGGGTTTTTTCCCCTGTAGAAGTGAATCGGTTGTGCCTCCATCGGTGTATCCTCTTCGTATACATTATTAAATGTATTTTCCCGACTTGTTGCCGAGCGCGCGGAAGCTGAATTTAAATGTTTTCGCCCCGGATCAGTAGCAGCCTCCACTTTCTGTGCCGCAGCAGCGTCGATAACAATGGCCGTTAGAGGGCGCCAGAGAGTCCAGTTTAGCAGAATAATTAAGTACGAAGACGACGCTGTGATGCGCAGAGGAGTCCGGCCCGGCGCTGAGTGACGGCGGCGCCAAGGGACGAACCACCGCTAAATATTTAAAGGCACATGCCTGTCGGTCAGAAACTCCTTTAATGATGTTTTCCTTCACGCTTGAGGATGAAAGCAGGCGAGGGGGTCTCCCCCCTGGGACCCTCTGCTGCGGAGGTGGAAGGTGCCGCTTTGGCGTCTTTGATCTGCAGCTTTTTGGAGGATTTCCGGCATGACACTGCAGAGGTGCTTTTATTTTGAAAATGCAGTTTATGTTTTCGTAACTTGAAAAGGCTGTACAATTTTGTATGCTTTTATCTGGAAAATGCTATCTTATTTTCATTTTGTAATGTAGAAAACCTCTGCAATTTTCATGCTTTTATTTTGAAAATGCATTTCATTTTCATTTTGCAACTTAAAGAACCTGTACGATTTGTTTTCCAGTTTTGAAGCTTTAAAAGTTTGTTTCGTCCGATGGGACTTTACATCGGGGGGGCGTGGCCGATGATGTCACACAACCCTAACAGCCCCGCCCACTCCTTCCCTCCCAGCTGATGTTTGACTGTGATCCGAAGCGACGGCGGCCTGATGTTGTCAAGCGCAGAATCTTTTCATCTTCTCTCCTTATATTTTATTCAGTTTATTGAATCACCTTCTTCTCGCTCTGCTTCTGTTTCTCCTCGCGCACTTTGATCTGCTTTGTGTTTAATTGATCGTCTCTGCTCTCCGCGTTGTTTCGGCCCAAAACTGCAGCACTTTGACACCAGGCGGCGTTCAGGCCTCGCTGCCGCCGCCGCGTTCTCCGTCTCTGTGAGAGTGAACATGGCGGCCCCCCCAGAATCATGTTGCTGTTAGACTTTGTGGGTGTGTTTGAGGTCAGGCCGGTGGTCCCGTCAGCTGGGAGCCCTTTGGACTCCCGATGTGGTGTTTGCTTATTCCGTCCTGGTCGTCACGGCAACCCTTCCTCCCCGTTTGCTTCGTCCCTGCTGGGCAAAAACGCTCATCATTTTTGCACGCAACCCTTAAAGTTGCCGGAGCGTTGAGGAACCAGAGGCGGCGTGCTGCATTCGAGAACAACAATGAAACCCATTCAGATGCTGCGAGTGGCAGCGTTCAAGACCGCTAATGCTGCTCGCTGCGAAGCATCCAATACTGAATTCATTATCGCCATGAAAACGTTCACCTGGGTTCACTCCTTTGTTTCCACTTTTCCCATCTTTTACGCGCCGCCTCTGCCAGCTTAGATTGAGAATTCCCCTAAAAACCTCCTCCGAAACGCACATTTTATCGCCTCATTCAGTGCCGTCACAGGCATGGGAATGTAATCAGATTACTTCCTGTAGACGCATGTGCGGCAACGACATCAAACGACCCCCCCCCCCGACTAAAAACAAAGCCAATAGATGCGACGTTAGCGCCGCCCTTATCTCATCAGCCATCGGTTCTGCCTCAGTCAGTGATTTCCTACATTTCCCAGGATGCCGTGGGACAGAGCGGCCCGGGAGCCGCGGACTGTTTGTATAAATATGTAAAAGCAGAAACAGCAGGTTTGCTTAATGAGGAGTCAGCTGCTTTTAATTTGTCCTCGGGAAACATTTCCTGCCTCGATCGGCAGAAACACCAGGACTGTTTCGTAATGAAACTTTAATAAAGTCGCGTCCTCGCGTGACTGAGACACAAAAGGATCGAAAATAGGTCCGGATTCTAATGTCGGCACAGTTTGCATGTTGGGAAACAACAGACAAATATATCATCTTTAAAAATAAAACTAATGACTGGGGACGCGCTGAGACCACTTTTTGTCAAACCGATACTTGAATCTGCGTACTTACCGATTCCCAAATACCGATACTTCTACCACACACACACACACACACACACACACACACACACACACACACAAATTGACAGTTACACACAGTCATAGTAGAGCTGGGTGATATATTGATATATAAAAATGACAATAATTTTTTAAACGTGATATGGAGAGAGTATATCATTTATATTGATTATATCTATCTATATCTATATTTGTTATAAAGGAGAAGAATATTTGATAATAAATAAATAAATAATAAATTTGATTATCAAACTAATCTAAGATGATTGGCAGATATTTTAGTTTTATTACTATTCATTTAAATAAAAAATTGGGCCTATTTTATTTTATTGGCCTGGTTCATTGAAAAAGCTGGTATCAATACAAGTATTTGTGACATGTCATATATCGGTTTAAATATCGTATATCGATATTCAGCCTAAATATATTGTAATATGAGTTTTGGTCCATATCGCCCAGCTCGAAGTCATCGCCCCCACCCCCCCCCCCCCTGCCCGCCATAAATGGCATCAGTGACCTTTAACGAGTATATTAGCGCAGTATCGGCCCGATACCAGTATCCAGTATCAGTGTGAGATGAAAAGTCTGCAAACAGAGCGAAGTGTCTGTCAAAGCTCCCGCGTGAGAGCAAATAACGAGGCGGCCACCCGACTTTTCTGAGTGGAGCTTCAAATTCACACGATGTCAGACTTGTTTTTGATTTTTGTTGAGTTGGGGGTGTGGGGGGTGTGTGGGGGGGGGGATTTTTAATTCGATCACAGCAGAGGTTTGTTAACTCGGCGGTGTTTAGTCAGCCGGCGCGATGAAAGAATCCAAAGTCTGCTCTCCCGGTTGGATGTTAGTTTGATGATGTTGGGCCCGAAGCTCCTCTGCGTTTTATCATCCCGAGCTGCGTGATGAAATCGGGAGTGTGTGTGTTCATGTCGCTCGTCTGTCGCAGCCTCCTGTCAGCCGCTTGTTTGGGGATTTGTAGTTTGTTTTGGGGTTTTGTTTTTTTTTGGCGGCCCGAATCCGAATGAGCCGGTGTTTTAATTTTTGAGTTTGTTGTGGTGGAAGCGGCGGTCTGACAGACTCGACCTCACTCTCGCCGCGCGTCGCAATGACTCCACGACTCCATGCATAATTTCTCTTTTGCATTTGGAAATTCCTGTGATGTTTTATTAGCGGCGGGAAACATCCAGCTTTGTGTTGACTGGAAAATCCTGCACGTCAGACTCACGATAATGTGTTCATCCAACCTTCTAAACCTCAAAGGAAAATATTTGGATGGTTGATGTCGAAGGTAATGGATCGTATTCAGGTAGAATTACGGCTCAAATAAAACATCTAAGGCGCGCTGAGGAGCAGCCAGGTGTGTCATTGGTTTGTGTTGAGACTGACTGCAGTCAAACACGCGTTAAATTAGGGAATTACTCGTCGCCTTCAGCTGGCTCTTAATGTGAAAATCCCCTCAACGGCAACAGCTCATCGCCACTTCCTGTTGTCGCATCAGATTGTGTTTTTTGCGCGACGCTCTTACCGTCAACCAAACAAGTCGCACGGCCGCTTCTGAGAAGCACAGAACTTTTGGAAACTCGAGATATTATGCAGGGAAACTTTGAGTCTGAGCTGTTTCTCTTTGACGCAAAGTATTATGGGAAATCCCTCTGACTGATGTGATCGTTTTCTGTTGAAGTTGTTCTAAATTGTTCTCTGTCCTCTGTCCTTCTGGTCCTCATGGTCCTCCTGGTCCCCCTGGTCCCCCTGGTCCTCCTGGTCCACCTTCATAGAACCGGTTCCACCTGCAGATGGCGATGGGGGTTCCAGAGTCCGGCCTGTCGGAGCTGCTGATGACGGTGGTCCGGCGCACCGGGTGGAGGGAGGGGACGGCCGTGTTGTGCCGGGGCTGGGAGGAGGCTCGGGGTCTCCTCCGCCTCCTGGACGGCCACAGCGGCACCTCGTGGAACGGCGGCGCCGGTGGCGCCGGCGGCACCTGGCACCTGCGCGCGCTCCTCAACCTCACCCAGTCGGCCCACGACGACACTCAGATCCACGACTTCCTGTCCCGGCACTTTCGCCAGAACCGTCCGCCACCTACGATCGTGCTCCTCTTTGGCGCCGACCCACAGTGCGCGGCGGCGGTGCTGCGCAGCGCACAGGCCCTGGGCCTCACGCTACCCATGATGCACTGGGTGCTGGGCCAGCCGCTCAGCCCGGACGCCCTGCACGCCATCGGGCTGCCGCTGGGCCTGCTGGCGTACGGACAGGTGGAGAGGAAACCACTGGACTTCTACATCAGAGACGCCCTGCAGCTCATCACCAGGGCCGTTGCCGCGGCAACCGTGGTGCGACCCGACCTGGCTCTGATCCAGAACATGGTCAACTGCAACGACAAACCCAACAAGCACGAGCTGCCGTCGTCGGGACAGTATCTGTCCAGGTGAGCTCACCAATGGTGTCAACACAACCTCCATTCCAGCCATGTTGTCCCTCCAAAGTGTCCAGGACTTCCTGTCGGGTCTCACAGATCACGTGACCCGCCGTCCCCCGGCTCAGGATGGATGACTGAGCCGTGACCTCAGATAAGCCACGGCAGCAGATTCATTTCTCGATCCCTCTGCCGCTGAGCGATGACAATCTGAAGCTCTCAGACGCACCACGTCTTCAGTAATTAAGGGTTTAATTAGGTTCTGACGGTGGAACTCAACTTTATCTCAAAGCATCACCACATCGCTAATTAATGCTAAGCTAACATATTATCTGAGGCCGCCTCTTCAGGTCGTCCAGTTCTCGTATACCGTCGCGTGATGCTGCTCAGAGGGGACGTCAAGCTGCCCCCTGCTGCCTTCGAGTGTAATCCTTTCAGATGTTTCCCGTGTTGCTCTTCTGTCCACCGCTGTCTCACAAAGCCTGTTGCCCTTTGATGTCCTCCAATGCTCAGTGCTGTCCTCTCATGTTTGCTAATGTCCTGTTCCTAATGTAAACGATCCCCCGCTGTTTGGACCTTTGCTGCCCTCTACTGTTGTCTTCTGCGCCCTGCTTCCCTCCGTTGCCCTCTAATGTCCTCTAGTTCTTCTCTCGCACGTTGTCCTTTCCTGCAGGTTCCTGGCCAACACCAGCTTCTCTGGTCTGACGGGTCCCGTCCAGGTCCTCCAGAACCGCTCCCGCGTCCTCACGTCCCAGCGCTTCCACATCTGGAGCCTGCGCCGGGACGCACTCGGCCAGCCCACCTGGGTGACGGTGGGCAGCTGGGAGGGGGGCCAGCTGCAGGTGGAGGACCAGGGGGTGTGGCAGGGACCCCGTCTCCGCTACAGGACCGAGGGTTCGGGTGGGAGGAGCAAGGGCCGCTGGAGGGCGGGCATGCCGGTGGCGGGGAGCCGGGTGCGGGTGGTGACCCTGGTGGAGCACCCGTTCGTCTTCACGCGGGACGTGGACGACGAGGGCAGCTGTCCGGCCGGTCAGTTCTGCCTGGACGCCGAGACCAACAGCTCGGAGAGGCTTGAGCGCTACTTCCACGAGGTGGCGGACGGCAACGGCAGCCTCCTGCCGGCAGAGTACAGCAAGTGTTGCTACGGTTACTGCATCGACCTGCTGGAGAAGCTGGCCGAGGACCTGGGCTTCGAGTTCGACCTCTACATCGTGGGCGACGGGAAGTACGGGGCGTGGAAGGGCAGCCGCTGGACGGGGCTGGTGGGGGATCTTCTCAACGGCCTCGCCGACATGGCCGTCACGTCCTTCAGCATCAACTCGGCCCGCAGCCAGGTCATCGACTTCACCTCGCCCTTCTTCTCCACCAGCCTCGGCATCCTGGTGCGCAGCAAGGACACGGCGGCGCCCATCGGAGCCTTCATGTGGCCGCTGCACTGGTCCATGTGGGTGGGCATCTTCCTGGCGCTGCACATCACGGCGCTCTTCCTCACGCTGTACGAGTGGAAGAGCCCCTTCGGCATGACGCCGCACGGGCGCAACCGCGTGCGGGTCTTCTCGTACTCGTCGGCGCTGAACCTGTGCTACGCCATCCTGTTCGGCCGCACCGTCTCCTCCAAGACCCCCAAGTGCTGGACGGGGCGCTTCCTGATGAACCTGTGGGCCATCTTCTGCCTGCTGGTGCTGTCCAGCTACACCGCCAACCTCGCCGCCGTCATGGTCGGAGAGAAGTCCTTCGAGGAGGTGTCGGGGATCCACGACGCCAAGGTCTGTGGAGCCCAACTTCAGGCTCACTTTGATCCAGAAAGTGAACAAAAGTCGACCCTGTAAACGATTTCAGCCATGTTTGATTTGCGTCTTTGTCTCCTTTCATTTGGATTTAAAGCCCCGGTTTCCATTGTGATGATAAAATCTTCTGATTCATTATTCAGTGTTAATGAAAATGCAACAAAAGTCACAGGGATTCTGATTAATTTGCTTCGAAACGAACTGTAATAACCCCTGAAATAATTACAGATTGAGTTGGACTATCTGCCTTGTACAAATTACGCTTTCGTCTCAGCCGCTCACGAAACACGAGACGTTTTATTTTCTAACGCAGCCTTTGATTGTATCTGATGTCCAGTATCAAGCTTGTAGATCACATCTCCTTCCCTTCTTCTTCTTCTTCTTCTTCATCTTCTTCTTCTTCTTCGTTGGTGCGTCCAGCTGCACCACCCGTCCCAGGGCTTCCGCTTCGGGACGGTGCGGGAGAGCAGCGCCGAGGACTACATGAAGAAGAGTTTCCCGGAGATGCACGACTACATGCGGCGCTTCAACAAGCCCACCACCCCCGAGGGAGTCCTCACTCTCAAGTAAGAGACCGGGGGGGCGGGGGGCACCTGCCACTGGTCCAACTGGTTTTCGGTTCTGATGGTGTACTCAGGTCCATTGTTCTACTGAAGTTCTTTGCTCATCTTTGTAGTTTCTGTAGAATCAGCTGGTTGCATGAATATTGAGTGGCTGATATACTGGGCCGATATTTTGATGAATCCGTGGAGTTTTACTTGGGGTTTTTTTGCTTTGTTTTGGGGTTTTGTGAAGCTGAGACATGTTCCCTGTCCTCAGTCGTCGTTAGCGGGACATATTTTTCATGCAAATAGCCAAATATCGACGCTAACGCTCCGGCGGCCTCAGTCAGCTGCTGTAGTTACCATGTCTGTGTGTGTTGAAGGACAGATCCTCCTCAGCTCGACGCCTTCATCATGGACAAAGCCTTGCTGGACTACGAGGTCTCCATAGACGCCGACTGCAAGCTGGCGACTGTCGGGAAACCGTTTGCCATCGAAGGTAACGTCGCCCACACGCACATGAGACTTTATGGTCGTTATTTTTACGGCACATTTTAGCGGTTGTGATCGAAGGCACATGGTTTTTCTGCTGGTGTTTTACAGGTTACGGCATCGGCCTGCCTCAGAACTCCCCCCTCAGCTCCAACATCTCCGAGTTCATCAGCAGGTACAAGTCAGAGGGATACATGGACCTGCTGCACGACAAGTGGTACAAAGTGGTTCCGTGCGGCAACCGGGTGTTTGCCGTCACAGAGGTCAGTGTCGTCGACCCAAATATCCATTTCTGTGTGTTTGCACATGTGTGTGTGGACTCCATGCTCTGTGTGAGTGTGTAGATGCTGCCCCCTGCTGGTCACAAACTGTAACGACAACCTTGGAAGTGAGTGGATGTTCGGATGCTGATGGGTTTTCTTTTGTCTCTCTGTGTCGCCCAGACTCTTCAGATGGGGATCAGCCACTTTTCGGGACTCTTTGTGTTGCTGTGTGTGGGAGTGGGCGGAGCCTTGCTGACCCTGGCAGGTGAACACGGGTTCTACCGGCTGGTGTTGCCGCACATCCGGCGCCAACAGAACTTCAAGTACTGGCTGCACACGTCACAGGTGGGACGGCGAGCACGGCAGACGGATTCCATTCGAGAATCTGAGAACTTAGAACTTAGACTCGCTGCTAACAACGCCGGCAAAGCATGAATGTTCTTATAAAATGAGTAGTGAAGAATCAAACGAAGCGTCCGTTTGTTTTGTTTGACAGAAAATCCACCGGGCCCTGAACATGACGTACGAGGATGTGAAGCGGCAGCAGGGTGAGAAGGAGAAAAGGTTTGTGCTGCTTTGTGATGTCGCCGCTGTGATGTCGGAGGCTGCTTTCCGCTTTTTGTGTTTGTTCGAGTCATGTTTAGAATGCTCTGCTCAGACGCTGTGCTAGTGGAGAACATGCATGTTTCCTTCAAAATAACAGCGTATATATTGAATCCAAGTCTAACATCTTGACATTATTTTGCCATCACTTCCTCTCTCCTCCTGTCTGCATGCCTGCTGACCGTTCGTACATTTGTTCACCTGTTCAGCTGCAATCTCAAGAGGTCTCAGCCCCCCTCAGGCCCACCCGCACCGCCAGCTCCTGGACCTTCAGCCAAGTGGAACAACGAGGCCACCAAGGACGCTGATGCCGCCGCCGCGGCTGCTGCCGCCGGAGACGGTCGGGACTTCAAACGGGTCCACTTCAACCTGGAGACCCTAAACACCCGGCGCCTTCTTGCACGCCTCGCCACGTCCGAGGCCAAGCCGGGGTCAGGTAAAGCCGAGGGGGAGGGGCCGTCCAAGCCAAAGGCCGGCCCACAGACGAGACTTTGCGAGAATGGGGGACCAGCAGCCTCACTTGCGAGCATAGTTCTGTCCCTTCCCTCTTCCTCATCCTCCACCGGTGCCAAAACCTCAGCTCCTCCCCCTGCCAGTGCAGCTCCACCCCCAGGTGCCGGAGCCCCGCCCTCCGTGACAGTGTCCCCACCCCCCGCTGTTGTCGCCCCGCCCCGGCCCGGCGAGCTGCAGGAGTTGCAGGAGCAGATTGAACAAATGAGAGAGAAGCTGAGGACGGCTCTAGCCAGACGGGCGGAGATCCAGACGTCTCTGGCCAAGCCGGCCCCCGTGGTGACGACCACATCTTCTTCTCCCACCACGACAGTGACCACAGCGACGACTCCCGGGGGGCCAGCTACTGTCAAAACAGTCATGTCGCTCCCTGCAAATACAAAGTGTGTGACAACAATGACGGACCCACCACACAAAGTCCTGTCCAAAGTGCGGCCCTTCCCCAGCAGAGTCCCCACCGAGAGGAGGTGATATCCCCTGTACATGTCACGTGACCTTCTACACATGGTGGCCATTTTAAACTGTGAATTAATGAGTAAGTACCTTTCTTTTGATTCCCAAAGTTGGTTCTGCTATCATGATGACAAAGAACACAGAAGCCAACCAGCCAAAAACAAGTCTGGAAATGAACAATGCAGATGGACGCCATATTACTTTATGACACTACAAATCAATTATTTACCTGAACCCCCTTTCAAAAACGTCTAACAACAGGAACTCGAAGTGACTATGGTTCAGCAGGCCACAGGTTCTTGGAAGAAAGATGAGGTTTAATAGACATCAACATTTAAAGGTATGTTGTTTAAATGGAAACAATAGGGTACCATAACTTGAGCCTAGTGGAACACCACATTTATGAAATTATTATTGTGGATGATTTCGGGATATCTACTGACACTTGTTTAGTTCAATCTAATAGTTCTACTTAACAAATCTTACTGAATGGTTCAGATACATGTTTTTACAGGTTTTTATATATTTTGAAACTAAATTCAAGGGATTTCTTAATTGATAAATAAACAGTTGGACAAATTGAGATTTGCTGACATATATATACACAGACAGTTCAAAATGGCCACCACAACACACACAGATGTGGCTGCGGCATTTTTTCTGGACATGCAGGACTTTTTGGGGCCTGAAAGTAGCAGCCCCCTCTCAAATGATGCAAACTGGAAGTGGCCCCCCGTGCCACCTGAGGAGAGAACTGTGATTCATGCTGGTTCTTTTGTGTATTGATACTTGTAAAACCTTTATATTTTCATTTAGATCGAAAATGACAGAATTTCACAAAAATGCAAATACATTTCCCGGTTAAAGGTTTCATTTGGGGATTTATAAACTCCTCTTAAAATTGACAAATAACATGAAAGCATCCTTTGCTTTTTAAAATGCCGCTTTACATTTTTGCATTTTGTATGACCAGGAAGTCCTGGATTTTATTTTCAACTTCAGCTTTGACTGATTGACCCATCAATGAATTCAATTAATAAGTAATTGTTTTAAGTTGAAAGAGTTTTATGATGTATGTGCACAGGCGAGAGGCATTTTAAGGGTAAAATTACATTAAAACTTTTACCAAACAATGCTTTATTGATGCCTCAATTTATACCTCACCAAATGATAAATCCATGGAATGACTTTCATGCTCTTTGCTGAACTTTAAGGGGTTTTCAGCACTCCGAAACTTAAACCCAAGCAAATAATCCATGAATGTATAAGTGAATTTTGATTTTGACCGTTTTTGTTTCTCAACCATCAAAACTACAAATATTGCAGCACAGAGATATTATAGATATTATTTCCAAATATTGTTTTTGAAAATGTACTCTGGGTTTACAGACTTGTCCGAAACCAAGTAATTGGTCTGTCAACTGAACAGGGTGAAAGATGAAGCAGGAAAAGCTACAGACGTTGAACCTTAATGTGCATTTATCTGCAGGTCTTTGACTTCCAGTCTGTAAATGTTTCTGACCGGAAAGATTCCGCCAGATGAGGTTCATCTTTATATCTTTATCTCAGTCACATGGATGCTAATTGCAGCTAGTTGCTAGCTTACCGGCCCAGGGAAGTAACACGCACTGACAGCGCCACCTGCTGTTTGCACTGACAATGTTTTATATTCACATCTCCATGAAAGACGGTAATTCTAACTTAAGGAGCGTCCTTCGTTTTCTCAAATGCTTCAAAGGGAGATCTGAATGATTAGCATATCTTAGCACAAAGACTCACCGCGGGGGCAAAGTGTTAGCCTAGCGTCGCACAGACACCGTCCATTAGCTTGTTCCGTAGGTCGCCGCCAGCTGGGACAACAGGTTTCCTCTGCCTGCGGTCGATGTGCTAAGCTAACAGTTTTCCCGCTGAGAAAGTTGCACTGTTCCTTTAAGGCCCTTCAGGTGTAATGAACCAGGTGAGACCTGTTCTTCACATGCGGCGAAGTGTGTTTTGTGTCAGTGGATCGCTCACGTCATAGATATCTCCTCAAAGCTGCTGCGAGGGCTTTGAAACAGTTGGTCAATTATCAGAAAAATACAGTTGCTAATACCACCAACAGTGCTTGGTTATATGACTTTTATTTCATGTTTTGATTTTAAGTGGGATATTGATCGTTTTACCTGACCGATGTCTCCCTAGTGGAAAGGCTTGCGACACCCGAAACATCAAAACATCGTCATTTAGGAGTCACATTAGTGCCGATATGTGAGTGAGAACTTTTACCGTAGAGGATATTCAAGAGTTGCCAATCCAAGACACGATGGATTTATTTGATAGATTTCAGTTCCTGCATTTGAACTCTGGATGCTCTGACTGGTGATGAAATTAGCCACGACCATGCAATTAACACGATTTAGTATTCCTTTATTTCAAAATAAGAGCACATCATTATACAAGAGAGTTGTGTTGAGAATCGTGATAAGAGCAACAACTGAGCCACGTCTGAAGAACAGGACTCGGGTGTTTTCACAGGTGCAATCGACGTCTTCCTCCTCACCTGTTGGTTTATGTCTTTGTGTTACTGACGAGCTGTGAGATGTTCACTGTCCCATCTGTCTGATGTTGAAAAAACAACAAAAAAACAAAAGCATTTGACAGGTACGTTTGGAAGTTTTATGATGTATCTTTTTATGTTGATCTTCACTTTTATTTTTGTTGAAGAAGTAATGATTAAAAAGAAAATACACGCTTTATTGAATTTTGACTCTTGTTGTCCTTGCGGATGTGGCTGATCTGCGTGATCATTCAAGAATAATATTCATAGAACAATCTTACTTTTTCATTTATATTTGCGAAAAAGTAAAAAAAAAACGTAATAATAATAAATAGGGCTGTTTTCGACTAAGGATTTTCATTGTCAACTTTAGGACCAAAAATGGCTTCAAAAACAACAACGTGCCAAAACATGCCTTTATCTCTCAGTTGGGAACCCATTTCTTGGCTTTTAATTCACAGTTCACTCTCGGGAATCGGGATAAAATAAATCAATAAATAAAATTAAACTTACAGCAACAGCCTGGCACTAGTGCAACATGCCATAAATATTTCTCGAAATACAATAAGCCTGCCTGAATAAATAAAAACAATTATAAAACCAATAGACGACTATCGGAGGTCAACTGCATTCAATACATGAAATCCCTCAGAAATGCAACTGTATCTAACGAATAGGAGTCGGGCGGAGATTAACAGGTGGTCAATCAGGCGTCTCCAGGTAAGCTGCCTGCTGGTTGTTGCCCATCCTCCTCAGAATCTCCCTCATGAGCTCCTTCGCTCCCTCAGCGTTGTACCTCTGAACCATCAGCTCCACGACTCGGCTTCTCTCGGCCTCCTCAAGCTGGAAGAGCGGGATGGAGGCGGGCTGCAGGCTCAGGGAGTGCCGGAAGGTCTTGAAGTCGTCCTTGCGCAGCGAGTTCAGCGTTTTTAACAGCAGAAGGGGCGTGTCTGCCTCTGACACTGAGGGACAAAATGGATCCACGTGAATCCTTAACAATGTACTTCACCGTCTTCTGGAATTACTGTGCTTATTAGGATTTAACAACATGCTTGTCGTTGTCATCGTGGTTTAATTTTTGGCATAATTGTGAAAAAGAAAACGAACATTGTTGTTGGAAGGGGCAGGTGCCTTTGCCCTGATCTCACCTGGAGCTTCGCTGGCTGATGCTTCGCCTGCAGGACAAGAAACATCAAAGGTCAGACTATCAGTCCTGTTCTTTTGGTTGATCGGGGAAACCGACGGGTTGAACCAAACACTTAAGGTTCATTAAAGGCAACAACCTTTCAGTTGGATATTTTGCCGCCACACACAGTTCTCGGAGGGTCCCAGCAGCCAGCCAATCAGGGTTAGGGAAGAGACCTTGGTCCACAGCTCTATGTCCAGCTTCCTCTCGTCCGCCTTCAGCCGCACCTCGAATGACGACACAAAGTTGTGGTAGTCGCTGTAGTTCAAAAATGTGGCACTCTGAAACGAGAAAATCAAAAGGGTGTGATTTGGTCCCAGCGAGTCTTTACAGTCATTTTACTTGCAGACTTTGAGGAGACCAATGCAGCAAAGAGTGGATCATCTGACGTCGGGTTGGATGAGAGTGGCCGGCTGTGCCTTGAGTTTGTACATCTGGTTTTGGATCAGCTCGCAGCGAGATGTGACTTCGACGAACCTGGCCCTCCTGTTGCGAGTCTTCCAATCCTTGATCACCTGAAGTCACACAGTAACTAAGCATCAAGGTCTTTTGATGGTCCCATGTTTGGACTGAGCGAGGGCGGCCGTTTGTCGGCGGGAACGTACTTGCGTGGTTACAACGTTGCTGGGCAGCAGCAGGACGAAGAGCGAGGAGTCCATCTCGGGGTCGACCGCCTGCTCGTGGAACAGCAGCACCAGCCCTTTGATGGCGCCACAAGCGGGCAGCGCCTGCTTGGCTTTGGCGCTTTGCTCTGGCGGCACCGCTATCGCCACCAGGCCGAAGCAGGAGAAGCCAGAGATGCCGACCACCACATGGTCTTCCGTCACGTCATCGGGTGGGAGGAAGTCCACGTGCTCCTTTGTCACGTGAGCCACTGACAGGAGGCTCAGGCTGCCATCTGCGTGACAAAGACGTCAGTAAAGCTCGGTTGGCGGTGGAACCCCTGAGGGAGCTTCCGCGCTCCTCACCTGAAGGCAGCTGGCAGTGCAGCAGGTGGAGGCGATGGAATCTGCCGCTCAGCAAGGTGAATTTGAACAGAGGTCCGGCCGGCCGGAGACCTTTAGAAGCCAGGAAGTCCACGTCCCAGGGCACCGTCTGGTAGACCACGTCACCGACACCCTCCAACCTCAAACCGGTCAGACCGCAGCAGGACAGGCCCGACTTGGAGCACGTTAACCTGGAATCCACGGAGCGGCCTGGTTACCTTCCGTGATGCAACAAAGGAGGAACTGACATTGGAGAGTCAAACTCTACCTGAACTTGTCGCCGTCTTGGTGGACTCTGAAGTGTGGTGCGCTCAATTCCTAGACAAAGCAAAGAGATGGTCGCTCAGACACACCAACGCATCAACCAATGACGACAAACCGCGGCAGGATGTGTTACCGGAGTCGAGCTGGTGTTGGTCTCTGGTGTTTCAGATCCCGTTCCTCCACTTTGCAGACAAAGACCTGCAGCGAGGTGGAGCTGTTAGCCTAGCTGTTAGCCTAGCAAAGCATAAAAACTGCAGGGAACCGTTGGCATGACGACATACTGTTCAGAGGGACCATCCTCAGCAGGATGTTTGATGAAATCTTTGCGGCACGATGGGGTCCAAACTTCTCCTCCAGGAGACTCCGAGTTGTCAGTGTGTCTGCGTTCTCCAGCTGATCCGAGCTTGACAGGTAAAGACCGGCCAACCACTGGAAGGTTCTGAGTTCCTCTGAGTCCAGGAACTCCAACATCTCCAGAAGGTCACATGTGTTTGAGGGATCCTGGGAGACGCAAAACACATGATGGGGTCGTTTAGAAGAGTAATGAGGGATTGGTGACATCACATAGCCGGCTCCAATGGCCTGATCATCCGAAGACCATCTATGCTGGACCTGATGTCCAAGACCTTAAAGTAACATGTACCTTCTTGCAGCTGCAATCACTGTTAAGCTCCTGGAGAAAGAAAGGTTCTGATTGGTTGAGAGCGTGGTAGAACTCCTTTTGGGCTTTGACCTGCTTCCTGAGGACCAGGTCCACCAGGGCCCGGTTCTTGTCCCCAAGGACTGCGAAGATCCTGATGGCCTCGGCATTTGCGGCGGTCAGTGTGTCGCGGTCCTGCAGGGTTCTCAGGACGGCTTCCGGCCGCTGCATCCTGCTGATCAGCTTCCTGCGCTGGCTTCGGACAAATCCCGGAGCGGGGCTCGGACCTCGTCCCAGCGTGGGCAGAGCTTGGATGGACGGGAGGTTCTTTGGGAGGTGCGACACCTGATCATCCCTGCCGATCATGGTCAGGACCTTGGGCAATATCATCAGTGCCCCCTCCTTGTAGCACCTCAGCATGGTGTTGGTGGTGCCGTGGGCGTCGGCGGGCCGCAGCCAGTGAGGGGGGATGGGCGGGAAGTTCTGCAGAATGTCCTGGCTCAGGCACCAGTTGACCTTCTGCAGTTCCACCAGCGGAAGCTTCGACAGCTCCGACAGCAGCAGGTTCTCCTGGTCGGCTTCTGTCCAAGTTGGACCAATCACCTTCATCACGTTACCCATAATTCCACTGCGATTCACTTGGTTGACTCCTTCACCTTCGAGAACAATAATGGCACAAAGGCAGAATGAGAGACGCGGTACGAAGACGATCTAAAAAGACTCAAATAAAGTAAATATTTTCAATCAATTGTTATGGTTGAGGAGGAAGTATGTGCGCCGTGTTTCCCCTTTTTAAAAATAGATTTCAAAAACGGAATCATTGAAATACATACGAAATTCAACCCGCATACATAGAAAATCACAAAAATTCCCATTTCATGAATGAATGCGAGTCATCCTCTATTTTGATTTCAGGTCAAATACAGCTGAATGGCGTGTATCAGCAGTGAATTTTCACCACTGTTCTCATTGTAAAATATGTTTGTAGTTCATCACGCCCTTTGGGATGTCCTAGGCCAAGCCACAAACCTCAAAGCAAACCGATCAACACATTTCTGCCAATGCTTCAAGTTCATAAAGTAAGTAGCTCCATAGGTGAAAAAAAAAATTATTCAAAATGATGAAAATCCGCAAAATGATTATTTACTTTACAAATTCAGTTTTACGGTTACGCTCATATGAAGTAATAGTAGTAGAGCCACAGTTTTTCTACATTGACGTAAATATATACTATTGGAAAGGTGTTTTTGTATTGCAAAACCACGGAAGCCCCAAGAAGACACTTTTTCTTTTTTTTTTTTTTTTTACAGTTTTATAACCAAGTTCGATCTCTCAAGATAACAGAAAATGTCCTCTTAGGGCTTCTGTTCAAAACATTGCTTTCTTTCTCCCTCTTCCTGTTCGCTGGAATGTGGAATGAGAGCATTGAAGCTAAGGCTTCATTAATGGAATCTATGGAAAGTATCAATCAGTGCGTCGCAATCTCACATCTACACTGACATGACACACACACACACACACAGGCACACACCATCTGAGAAAAGCATCTTCTGCACCTGAATGATCCTCAAATCTCAACGCCTCAGTCGCTACGCAACAAAGAATGAACAAATTGAGAGAAGGGGTCCTTTTACACGATCAAAGTGCGAATCTCAGTCACACAAACTGTCCTTAACAGCAGGTTGAGGAGCACCTGAGTAGAAGGCTCTTAGTGAGCGATGATGGTCCTGCCACAGTCCATACATCCTTTTTCTGTGGGAAAAACCAGAAGGTTGTGGAGAAACCTGTGAAGGTTCTCCTCCAGGTGCTTTGAAGGAGAACCTCAGCATTTCTGGAACCTCCACAAAGCTCTTAGAGGATCATCTGGTTTTTTCTCAGAGGAGACAGTCGCGGAAATGATCGGAGGAGTTTTCTTACCTGGTGAAGCGCTGTGATCTGATCTCGTTCGGCGATGTTTGGCCTTTATATTGTAAACCAACCGTAGTACATTGGTGTCATTTTCTTCCCGCAGCTAAAGTAAACAGGAAGCGAGGCCAACACACCACTTACGCTTCCGTAATTAAGTAGTGCTAAAAACTTTGATCGTGCCCCTCTTGTCTGCAGGGTTTTGTAAAGATGGTAACAGGAAGAATTACTTATGTTGTAATAATTATGTTATTACTACAAAAACTCGACATTATGAATCATTTTTGTAGATATTTTGTTATTCATTCTTATTATTGTTCCTTTTGACAGACTGATAACTGTCATATTCATGATGTTGTTATTAACATTATTATTATTAATAGTAATAATAATAATGCAAGTTTTGTAACTATCATTATTATTATCATAGCTATCACCTTGCAAATCACATAAGTACTGTGAATACACACTCTTAGGACGCACACACACACAGCTGTAGTCTGAACAGGTCTGAACTGGTCTGTATTACACATAGATGACCACAAATGTTGTGCACAATAAAAAACATTTGAAAATGATGTAATATCAAAATCGGCAGTCAAATTGGCATCAGAATTGATGAAAAACAATTGCATTTCCGTTGAGATTTTTACTTTTGGACTGAATCATTTTAAGGGATGAAATAATCAGCACAGCTGCAATAAAACAAAACAAAAAAAAACAGACACGAAAACTCAGCAACCATTTGTTTCTTTTAAAAAATGCTTTTTAATAAAAAAAGGTTCACTTAGAAAAAAGTTGGATCTGTGATTCTGTGGAGCGCCGGGTCGGCTCACCTGCAGACCCGCGTCTTACATTACAGCAAAGTTCGGCTGTTCTTCGGCCTCTTTAGGCTCGTGGCTGTTTCTCCTTCACGTGTTTGATGTCGGCGTGATGACACGGCTGAAACCGTTTCTGAGGGAATATAAATGAACGACCCGGCCAGACGAAAACAGGGGCCGAAAAAACCCCAGAATTTTCCGTTCAGAAGTGCTGTCTGGTTTTGTATTTCATGATGCAACGGAGGTGGGGAGAGTTAATCCCACTTCAAACAGTCGATTCATGTTTGAAGAAGAAGAAAAAAAAGAAAAGCTGGTCCGTGTGGTGTTTGAGTTCAGGTGTGTGTGGGCGGGATCCTCCTCCACAGGCCGCCGCACAGGCAGTTCTTGATCCAGCGCTGCTCCCACTGCTTCATGGCGTTGGTTTTGTTGGGGGAGCGAAGCATCGTCACGCAGCCGCACCTGGAGAAACAAACGGCAAAACGTCACACACGCTTCCTTTGCTTTCGTTCATAATCAATGGGTCAGTTTTTCTCATAGCTACTGTTGCTGACTATTGTTCTCTGGTTGAGTAATATCACTTGATCAAGCCTTTTCTAACATTCCACACTACAAAATAAGTCATAAAAGTACGTGTGATTCGTGCTGATATCTGATCGGATCAATATTCATATCGGCCAATGCTCAAGGCTGCAATATCGGTATGGTATTGGGAGTGAAAAAGTTGTATCTGGACGCCGCTACGAGGGTTTTACAAGACTGCTGTAGAAGTCGAAGTGTCAACTAAGCTTTTTATTCAAGTAAAAGTGTATAAGCACTGGTTTCAAAAGTACTTAAAGTATCAAAGTAAAAGCAATGTAAAAAAAATGCCATTAAGGACAAAAGCTGACCACAGGGGCCTAAAGTGAGCGAAGCCCACCTCCCCCCAAAACACACATTTTTCTAAAGGCCGTCATGACGATACAGGAATCTTGAAGTTACTTTCAATGCCTTTTTAAGACTTTTTTCAGGGTCGTTTAATACCTCACCGCCACTTTGATCTATAACCGTTTCCGTAAATGTATGATAGAAACTACAGACCATTATTGTGCAACAGAATTGAATTGATCTCTTTAGAGACAAATTACGAACGCACCCATAATAGTCCAGTTTTTTTACGTAACCCGTTCATCTGTGTTTTTAAATAAACCAATAAACTCACACGTCTTTTTTGGACTCAAACTCTTCAGAAAAAGGCCTTTTCCATTAAGTGGTGAGGAGACTTTTTAATACTTTTTAAGGGTCTTAATTTCCCCCCAAATTGATCGATCAACCTGGCGTGTGACATCACTTCCTGTGGACTCACCTGGTGCAGGCCTTGCTTTCCTCCGTGGGACACACGCCCATGTGGACACAGCGCAGGTTGTCCATCTTCTGAGAGCTGGGACTCCTGCACACACACACACACACACTTATCATATCTACTGCAGTTGCTTGCATGTGTGTGTGTGTGTGTGTGTGTGTGTGTGTGTGTGTGTGTGTGTGTGTGTGTGTGTGTGTGTGTGTGTGTGTGTGTGTGTGTGTGTTACCTGGTGAAGACCTCCAGCGGGGCGCCGGAGCCCCCGCCGGGCAGCGACGAGGCCTTCCCGAACTGCAGCCTGAGCGGGTGTTTGCCCTGCAGCTTGACGATGACGCCGTCGTTGACTGGGAGCCAGTCCATACTGGGCACCAGCAGCTGACTGGGCAGCAGGCAGCACTCGTCAATCAGGCTCTCGTCGGGGTCCTGCGGCGGTCCGTCGTCCCGAGCTGACACACACATTTGGGCAGCCGATTAGCGAGTCGGGCGGCAGAACCGAGTCGGGCGGCGGAACCGAGCCGAGCGCTTTGACGCCCCCTTTCCCAGAATTCCAAGGGCCGGCACAGACGTGAAGAGGCACACAAGCACAGAGCACCGCACCGCACAGCACCTCTTCACAACCTCATTCTTTTTTTGGTCTGTGGGCTTCTCTGTGCTCCACCCCCCGCTCGCCCACTCGCCCCCAAAACCTCAGGGTTTTTTATTCCAGTGAAATGAGCACAACAGTGTGAGAGCACTCAGAGGCCCAAGAAATAATAATATGAGTCAATCTTTTTAATCAACTTCAGCCTGAAATATAAATAAATAAATATATATATATACATATACATATACGTATATATATATGTATATCAAATATCCATCATGTGGGGGGATTTTAACCCTCTAAATGTCAATTTGGTTACGAATCTCCACAGTATTTCAATTGAAAGAAAAGAAAACAAAAAAAACCCCAATTAATTTCCATAAAATGCAATTCAAGGAGGATTTAATTATTATTATTATTATTATTATAGCCTCAGATGGGTCAATGATTATCAGCTTTTTTTTCTGCAGTCTTTTTATAGCAAACTCTCTTATTAGTTCCTGGGGACAAAAAGCATCTCCTTACAAAAAATGTTCCACCTTTCATTCGGACAGTCGTGTTAATCAGCTTCAGCCTGATTAACACGATATTTGATATTCTATAGGGATTTTGACCCTCTGAATGGTCAAAAAACGTCCCCA
The DNA here is from genome assembly GCA_903171835.1 of Mullus surmuletus. Lineage (NCBI taxonomy): Eukaryota > Metazoa > Chordata > Actinopteri > Syngnathiformes > Mullidae > Mullus > Mullus surmuletus. Next base: position 727,271 of record CAESWR010000053.1, on the reverse strand, counting down.
GGAAGCGAGACAGTCCATGCAGAGACCGCCTGACCTGATCACCTCCTCCCTGCGCTGCCATTGGAGGGAAAACTAAACATTTGGGGAGTTTGGGGAGGTTGGAGGTGAGCAGACGAGGTCACCTACTGATCCTGCTGCATCTCAAAGAGGCGGAATACTGTTAAAGGTTGTTTTTCTCCACAATTCCATAGTCACAGCTCACATAAAACAATAATTAGAGTACAGAGATGCCTCGGGGACCCAACACCCCGCCAACGGCGCAGTGGGCAGGGGATGATAATGTATGTGTGTGTGTGTGTGTGTGTGTGTGTGTGTGTGTGTGTGTGTGTGGGTTCTTACAGCAGAGCCACAGCTTGGTGAGCAGTCGGAACAGCAGCTGCATGCTGTCCTGGTTGTCGGAGGTGGCGGTGAAGGTGGGCAGGCAGCCGGGCTTCAGCAGACCCCATATCCGGATCATCACCAGCATCTCCCGCAGCATGCCCAGGGAGGCGCCGTCCCGCATGAAGCCAAAGCCGGGCCGGACCATGGAGCCCTGCGGGACACCGGCGGTCTCACTGCGCGCTCAGCTAATGATCCGGTCAGCTGACATCACAGCTTTATTTCGACCCAGCACCCGAGCATTGAAACACATTCTTATTGTGCCAATTAACATTAACTAGGGTTGCAGAATTTGTCACTTTCCATGTGAATTAACGGTAATAAACTGGAAATGTACTAAATTGAAGGCAAATATAGCTGTAGCATAATCTTGACTAAAACATTCAGATTTAATGTGAGCGCACAACAATACCTAAGCATTCCTACACACAGATGATTTAGGCCACGCCCCCTACATGCACTGACCATTCCTACACAGATGATTTAGGCCACACATCTGAGAGTCAAGTCAAGTAAGCTTTCATGATATTATGGGGTGAACATATTGAATCTATGGAAGTCACCTTTAACTTGCAAATATCAACAAAAAAAAAGTATTCATACGCAATAAAAAAGTATTCATACGTTAGCTATAAGAGCTAGCTTAATATGGTGCTACGCTAGCACTATATTAAGCTCGCATCTTAAATCATCCAGAAATTGCAGAAGAAACAGCATCTTCTCTCTGTTGAATCTTTCCAAAATTCCTCATTCTAAACTCCCACGCAAAGTTTCGGGAAATTTAGTGCAAATTATCCGTCCCTTTGCCACCCTGATATCAATCAAAGAGCCCGACGCGGTGGTTTGTTGGGGGGAACTCACCTGGCTGGAACTCACCTGGTTGGGCAAGTTGGCGAGCAGATAGAGGACGAAGTCTCCCACCCACTGGATGAGCTGCTGCAGCGACTGCAGGGGGGGGCCGTCCAACACAAACTCCTCCGTCTTCAGATTGATCATCACCTTGTCGATATCTGCGGGAGGACAGAGGTCGTTGTTGAGCGGCCCGGGTGGGTGGGTGGGGGAGGGGGTCTCTGAGGGGCGGGGCCTTCTCACCCGTGTCCATGTTCTTGGCGCAGATCTCGGCCAGCCGGTCCCCGGGGCTTTTGTCGGGCGTGTTGAGGACGTGCGGCCGCAGCAGCGACTTCAGCGTGGAGCTGATGGCGATCAGCAGCAGCTTGGCGTGGAAGTCGCAGGCGCGCGCTGCCGTCGCCGTCGACAGCTTGCACAGGGACGCCTTCACCGCCACGATGCGCGTCGCCAGAACCTGCGACGCACAAAATGCACAAATCGACTTGAGGAAATGAAGCAAAGGGCTGCGTCCCAAAACAGGTCTGTTTGTGTACCATCTGTAAGTACGTGACTCAAAAGACGAACCTCAGGCTGGCAGTAAAACGGTGTAAAGACTAGGGTGAAAAGACATCTAGACATCCTGCCTTCAAAATAAAAGCACCACTGTTGTTTATAAGATACACAGGTTGTTTTTTTCCCCCCTTCAATAGAGCTATAGTGCAAGCCTGAATGGAAATTAATCACAAAAAGGGACACTGGAGTCGCTGCCATAGCACTTCAAATCCCATCATGCCTTGCTGACCTGCTGCAGCGCCTGGTTCTGCCTCATGTACTCCTCGTGCAGCTTCTCCACCAGGTTGTGCACCATGCTGGGCTGCACGTGCAGCAGGACGTCCCACCAGTCGTAGCCCGTCACCATGCAGTACTCCAGCAGGAACAGCAGGTGGCGCAGCGTGGTGTTCATCTCCAGCACCTGGCCCATGGAGGGCGACACTCGCAGCATGTGGAGCTGAGGAGGAAGTTGACCGGTTAAATACACACAAAAACCCGTTTCTCTTTGGAGATGATGAGAAATCAGCACACAAAGAGTCCGTTTTTCTTTTTCCTTGTGGAGTTGCGCGCTCGCTCACCTTGCCCTGGTTGTCGACTCCAGCCAGCGCCAGCGACGTCCAGGAGAACTGCAGCGCCTTGAAGTGGAGACCGGGGCCGCCGGTTCTTTGGCGCTTGATGGCCGACTCGTCGCCGGGCCGCTGGCCGGGTCCGGAGGTGGACGAGGAGCCGTAGAAAACGCCCATGGTGTGCAGGGAGAGACGGTGCAGGATCTGGATGCTGCCGTCATGGAAGGCCAGAGCCAGACCTGAAGGCAGGAGTTCAGTGGTGATGATCATTACTCATCATTACAAGCATGCAGTGATTAAAACTCCTGGCGACTTTTGACATTTTTTGACCATTCAGAGGGTCGAAATCCCTAAAAAATATTTGATGAAACATTTGAATATTTGAAGTGTCTCATTAATAAGCTGAAGTCTCAACAAATAAATGATTCGAGAAGTGAAAACCAAAAAAAGGGTCCTTCATCAAAGCGGTTTTGCAGCTCGACCCGCTGACCAATTTGCTCACTGAGCTGTTGCCATGACGCAGAAAGTCTCACCCAGTCCAGGGCAGAACTTGGTGTCTGACGCCACCTTCAGGTCGGTGTTGGAGATGGAGATGGGCAGTTTGGGCAGAGCGACGGCCGACACCCGCTCCAGGTCGTTGGTGGTCGTCAGGATCCTCCACTTCAGGATGGTCGGCTGCTTCTCGCCCACTGCGCCACGGGTCAGAGGTCAGGAACGGGTCAAAGGTCAGAGGTCAGAACGACAGAGAGGTCGCAAGGGTTCCGGTCCATTTCTTACCAACTGGCGATCGATGCTGGAAAATGTTGTTGACGGGAAGTCCCTCTTTCCTCAGAGACCAACACTCCACAATGCTACCACTCTGATTGGACGCGCACAGCAGAACCTACAACACACACACACAGTGTCAGACATAAAGGACTCAAACAAACTCTCATGTTGTTCTGGTTCTGCTGGTTCTAAGGGTCTCCCAATGCAACTTTTTCACTTCCCATACGATACCAAAATTGCAGCCTTGAGTATTGGCCAATACACATATCGATACGGTGCGATATCAGCACCAATCATACATACTTTTATGAATTATTTGTCGTATGGAATGTTAGAAAAGAACGAATGGCTTATATACATTTTAATCTTAAATATAAGAGTAAATAAATAAATAATAAATTAGAATACCCTGAAAAATAACCTCAATAAATACCAAAAAAATCATATTTTTAAAATGCAAAATAACCACCAGAAGAGGTGGAATGGACTGCTTGTATCTCAGATTTTATACACAGGCTGATATCATCCGATACTTGTACTCGGACTGATATCCGATACCATTACCTGCTCTGAGTTCTCTCTGGTCAGGAACTTGAGGTGTGTGACTGCTGGGTATTTTTCCCTCCTCAGCGGATCGGTGGTGCAACGCAGAAAAAGCGACGGCAGCAGTTCGGTATCGATGCGACACTTCTCGCTCACCACGCTCACCACCACCTGAACACAGACACACAGGTGAGGGGCGCCGCTGCAAGGGGTCAAAGGTCCTCACGCTGCTGCTCCCAATTCTGACCTTGTAGAACTGGACGGGGGAGGAGCTGCTGCCGTCAGTCGCCGCCACCACGATGTTCCCGCCGCCGGTGAAGGCGATGTCGGCCAAGGCCACACGGCCCCGCAGCCGACACAGGCTCTCGCTGGCGGTCAGCAGGGCGCCGCCCGGCTTCAGCAGCGACACGGTGACCAGACCGCTCACCGTCACCGCCAGCCAGCCCTCCATCGGCTTCCCGCCAAACAGAGTCAGAGACGGGGAGAACTTGACCCGGGAGAACTTCTCGCCAAAGTTTGTGGAGCCCGACTGAGGAAGGAAGAACGCAGAAGGAGGTGTTGCGATTTCATCACACGTTCTATCATTCGCCATTTCAGAATTTTTCCGACCGCCTGCACACCATCTCGACGTGCAACGCCAGTTTGACGCCGTTGTGCAGCCAGCTCAGAGCCACGATGGGCTCGCCGTCCAGAGAGCTGGACAGGACGCTCTCCCAGCTGTTCACCAAGTGATCCGACATGGACCAGCATTTGATCTGACCGTCGCCGTCTGCAGACAGCAGCCTGGAGCCTGGAGGGAAAACACACACACACACACATGTGCCAACAGGGTCAGCACACACAACGTGGCGAGCATAAATGCACCTCAATTCACAACAAATTCAAAAGCATGCACGTAAAACCGCACCTGATTGGTCCCATTCCAGACAGGAAATGACCTCAGCGTGTCCCGAGTTGATGGAGTACACGTCCCAGGGGTGCTCCGTGTCGATGATGTGGATCATGTGACTGACATCTGAAAACACACGGGCAATCACACGCCTCTGCGGTTTAAAATGCGGCACATGCTGGGTAGAGACTCCGTTGCTATGACATCACGGGGGAAGTAGAAAGTAAAGTGAGAGCCACCTTTGTCGTCGTCTTCATTCTTGAGGTCGGTGGTGAAGGCCACCAGGTTCCTGCAGGACCAGGAGCAGACCAGAGGGATGGAGGGGCAGTGCGTGCTCTTAGGCCGCTTCTCCCACTCGCAGACGTAGGCCAGCTCCATGTTTCACCGCAGCGAGCGCGAGAGGCCGGACGTCGGTCCTCCCCTAAGGACGACAAACAGTCTGGTGTTCATACTTGGGCAGAACAAGAGAAAATTCACCTCCAATTATTCCACACTGAGCGCTTCTGTGGAGGAGGATTTTACTGCCAATGAAAGATAAATCAATCTTTTGTTGATTATTTCACACCATTCCTCATTGAGGATGAAAAGCTTCTGCATCTATCGAATTGTGGCGTTTCCCTGCAACACAAAATCCACTCAGGTAAGTTTAAATTACGCACAATTTAGTGTCAGCAAAATCTGAATTAGTGGTCAGATCTCACTTGAACCTGAATCTCACTGCTCGTGGACTCCTTTTCAGCAAAAACATCAGCGATGGACTTTTTTGCAGCTGTGTGACGATGGGAGCATCGCAGTGACGTCACCAGGTGAGGTGGCCCAGGTGCACTGCTCGTCTTCTCTATGTAGGGGAACGAGGCTGCTGCTTTAGCTTTTACTGTGTGTGATCATAACATACATATATATATATATATATATATATATATATATATATATATGTAAAGATAAGGATTGAATATTTTTTTGCAAGATAGTTCGATTATGATGATTGTCAATAATCGTCATTAACGTGAAAAACAAGGCTGAAACGCTCTGGTCCAAAGAACCAACTACAAACGTGGAGAAACTTTATCAACAACTGCTGATCTGGAGCAACCGGAAGCAGCTGAGAGGCGCTGCTAAGCTAACGTTAGCTCACCTCGCTTTTGCGTTTCGCTCCGGAAATCGTTGAATGTGTGCGAATAAACCCGCGTTAGAAGTGTTCCGGGGGTCCTGAAAGCCAAACACGGAGTTCGAGTCCGCCTCGGGTGGGAAAACACCGTGAAAATCCACCGCACAGACGTCGGGACGCGGCGGCGAGCATCGCTCATTCAATCCGGACCACAACAAACCCCGCGAGGACCCCGCGGCGCTCAGCTGAGGCGGCCCTTCGCGCGCCTGTCCGCAAAACACACCCGGAAGTGCGTCAGGCGGAAAAAAAATAACAAACTACAAGAATCAAAAATAATTCCACGCTCCGACGGGGATTTCTGTTTTTTTTAACTGCTTCCACGGTTAAAAAAAAGACGTTTTTATTAACTCGCAAAGCCGGACCTTCAGCCGCCTTCATAACACGCCGTGTT
>CAESWR010000053.1:611481-671833 GCA_903171835.1 Mullus surmuletus | reverse complement strand
GTTCTTTGTTTAAAAAAAAAAAGCAGGGGACGACGAGTTCATCTCCGCCCTGAGCTACAGCCGCCACATTGTCCCGCTCGCCGCCGGCGTGAGATCAGCATTCACCGCCGCGCGGCCGGGGGGCTAATGGTCAGAGCAGGCGGGCGAGAACACGGGCCAAGAGGTTTAATTACATATTCATCTGAGTCAAACACACACAGATGTCAGGCTGCCGATGCTCCGCGCGTAATGAGGCGCTCGGGCGGCGATTTGGGGAGATTCTCAGACTGCAGATGTGAGAGAGAAACAAGGACGTGATGCTTTCACACTTTGGTTTGGACTTGACGGATTCTGACTTAATGCTGCTTTCTTGCGCGATAAATATAAGGCTGTATATATAAATATATATAAAGGCTGTTTAACCTGGATATTCTTCTTTCGTTACTGATTTCCCGGGATGATTGCGTCGCTTTCTTGTGAATTCTCAACAGATTTTCCAATAGTTGGGAGATTTCAGCCGGGTTTCTGAGAAGTATTTGCCTTCTCCAATGTTTATCATAGCTGGATTTGTTAGATTGAAGCAGATAATCGCAGATTTTCAGCAGACTGAGCAGGATTATCGTGGGTTTAAAGCCACAGGCGGAGAGTATGACGGGTCCGGGACTCACCCTGGCCAGGCTGACCCCTCCGGGAACCTTGTAGGGAACGTACTTCCTGTAGATGTGTCCCACCCGGGAGCAGGGAATGTCCTCCATTCGCCCGCCGCACATCCACACCTGCACCGGGAGAGAGAGAGAGGGAGAGAGAGAGAGAGAGAGAGAGAGAGAGAGAGAGAGAGAGAGAGGTGCAGAGATTCAGCTGAGATAAAGACATTATCAAAGGGATTTTCTCTCATCACCGCCGTGATGGCGTGAATGTGAGACGCCAAGGTCAACAAACGCCGACGGGAACAGGAAAGCGCGACTGTGGCGAGCAGGTTAGCGAGCTACGAGTCCGTCCGGCGGAGAAACAAAAGGCACGGAGCGGATTTGTCCACTCGAGAGGCGTGTTTGGACAGATTAGCGAGCCTCGCTTCGACAAAATGCTGAGAGTGAAAGTGCAGACGCGGTATCGGTGCTCCGGCGCGGAGGCTGCGGGGATGAGAAACGGGGAAATGAATCCACAGCGAAATAAACGACATCAAAGAGAAAAAGACGAGTCAATCATGCTTAGCGAAATGACAATGACTGAAATTGGATTTGGGACGCTGCTTATGGAAAGGAAGAGAGGAAAAAACACCTTTCCAGGGAGCAGAGGGGAATTATTTTACATTTTAAAAGGCAGAGTGAACTTCAAAACCAATCAGAGGGTCAAAAGGTCACATGGAAAGCAGCTAATTAGTCCTAATTATTGTTCTCCTCTACGGCTTATTCATGATCTGTCATGTTCAGGGTCGATCGCAAAACTCAACACACACCTTTGGCTTTTGGAAGTGTTTAATTTAGCTTCAAACAACATTTTGACGGAATAAACCAGTCCAGACCGGTTTTAAGGGCTGATGGTTTGTGTTTGGTCACGAGGCAACAGACACCAAATCACCGAAAAAACTAAATAAGTTTGGGTTTCGTGGCTCTTTGATTGAGAAATCTTAAGTAATTTTCCACAAATTCCTGCAATTTAACAAAAACACACCAGCACAACTATTGAAAAACTAATTAAGATGAGCTGCGCAAATATTTGAATATTATTTTTTCATATTTTGGTTTCAGTAACAAGTTTGTCCGTTTGTAGTGTAGAGGAGTGACGAGAGAGAAGAGCCATAAATCCACTCACAGTTTGAGGTTAAAATTCTAATTTGAAGTTGTGCGTTTCTGCTTTAGCGATGCAAAATATGAAACAATCGTCATTAGAAACCTGAAACTCCTCCCACTTCTCTGAAACATTCAACACTTTTCGGACTCAACGCCGACTGATTGATGGCAAACCTCCGCATGGAAATCTCTGCCAATCAATAATCCTCTTTCCCTGGAAACCCCTTTTCTATATAGAACTTTGTAATTTGCAGCCAGTTTGTTGATTCTCTGTCTCGCCCCCTCCACACACACACACACACACACACACACACACACACACACACACACACACACACACACACACACACACACACACACACACACACACACACACACACACACACACACACACACACACACACACACGATCCCCCGGAGTGGACATCAGCTGGCTGCTATTTCGGTTCAATTACTCTTTGTCAAGTTTGTACGGCCGCTCCAGCTTGGACAAACAGAATTGGAAGAAACAACAGATTGAATCTGCCCTCCGCCCGTCTCGCTGTCGGAAAAAGTGTCTGGCTCGCGTCCTCCATCCTCTTCATCGCCGCGAAGAAACACTTCAGCTTAATAACACAGGTGGGGGGGCGGGGGGCTGGGGGGGGCGAGCTGGGGGGAGCAGGAGCTGGACTTCAGCAGCCGTCTCAAACGAGAGTCTCACTGCTACCATTTTCACAAGAAAAATAAAAAAAAACATTACGACAACACAGGATGGTGTGAGGAAATTTCCTGGGGACATTTTTGTTCAGTTGTTTTTGACCAATTTTAGAGGGTTAAAGTCCCTACAAAGTATTTGGTATTTGATATGTGTCCTTAAAGATGGAAAAAATATGAATATATGATATTTTTACAGCAGTCTTTTGGAAGGAGACACTTTTTGTCCCCAGGAACTAATAGGAGAGTTTGCTATAAAAATATGTCACTGCAGAAAAAATTTAAATGCCTCAAATTCAATGTTGCTGCTAATCATTGACCATCTGAGAGTTTTTGTATTTTATTTGTTTTTGATAAAATACTTTGGAGTTACGTAAACAAACTGGCATTTAGAGGGTTAAAATCCCCCAGACAATTAATATCTGATGTATATATATATATTTCAGGCTGAAGTTGATTAAAAAGACTGACTTTAAATTGTTGTTTTTACAGCAGTTTTTACGGAGGGGACATTTTTTGTCCTGTGGGACGATTGACATTTTTTTCAAGGAACTGTTGAGGGTCAAATCAGCTGAGAACTGAACTGGAAATTTTTAAAAATCACTCATTCGGCCCTAAAGACAAAAACGTCCTCTGGCTCTCCTTCTTTATTTAGCCTCTCTGCACTGAACAAACCTTCTGATTCCAATCTGATCGGCAGCGTCTCCTCCTCCTCAAACTTCCCCTTCGATCGATGTCGGCGCCGCCGGGAGGGAGAGACGGCGCCTCTGTTTACCTTCTCGAAAAATTTCAATTACGATTGGCCTCGCCGCCGCTCGCTGCTCCACGGACGCGTGATTTAAGTGGAGATTCCTTTAAAATCCATATCGCTTTTCTTTGTTTCAGCCGTTCGGCGCCGACACTTTGCCACTCCCGCTGTGAGAATGAAAGCTATTGGGTCCCGATAGAGACGGAAAAATGGCGCTATTATTCCCCAACAGCCGGCGATTAAAGCACCAACAAAAGGGAGCGAGTGAGTAATATGAAGGGAGGAGAAAAGCAAGAGTATTGACAGTAAACTTCATTTGGAACTCAGGCTTTTTTTTTTTGTAAACGCGGGAAAATTCCCTCACAGGAAGAATGTTGCAGCGCAGCAAACGTCCGATGGCATCAGAGGAGCCGACGGCGGCCTTTGTGCTTAATTAAGTGAGATGACAAAAGCCCTTACTCATTCAAACGGGAATCCAATTATTGTGACGAGCCCATCCGTCTGTCCGGGGCGCACTGACAGCAGCGGCGAATGTGTGTGTGTGTGTGTGTGTGTGTGTGTGAGGTTTTTATCATGCCGGCCAAGTCGCGGGCAGTTCACGGAATAATTCATAATGAAACAGCAGACAAAAGCCTAATCTGAGTGTGATTAGTGCCACGAGTCTTTACAGATGTTTGTCAAAAGGAACCTTCAACATTTCGATTCCAATCCTGCCCAATTCATTTATTGATGATATATTAGATAGGAACTGTGTCCTGTTATTCTCGGCTGAGTGGAAAGTGTCGCTTCTGATGCTTTTGCCGTCAGTTGTGATATACTTTTTAATTTCCCTGAGGGCTCCTGTCAAGATCCATCCATCCATCCATGGGTCTCTATCTTTCCATCCATCTGTCTATGGCGTTTCTGTCCTTTATGCCAAATTCTATACGGAGAAGGTTCCATTTACAGGTTTTAAATGGACAAAGTAAAAATAAGTGGGCGGAGCTTAGAAGAGGTTGTGTACAAATACACGCTGTTTGTGGAGAATGAGGATTCTGATTGTTTTTGATGCTCAGCTGATGATCACCGGATCGATATCATTGCTATTTACCTTGAAGGAGATCTCGTACTGCTCTCCCCCCCAGATCTCCAGACCCGTGTCGTAGCCCCCCAGCTCCCAGAACCACTTCCTGTCCACGGCGAAGAGCCCGCCCGCCATCACCGGCGACCTGCAAGACGAAAAAGACAACAAAAAAAACGTTTTCTGTACCGCCATGTTTTGTCAGATAGCCGATGACCAGGATGCTTTCCTTCTTTGTGCTAAATGTAGGACACGTTGCTTAGCCCCCCCCAGCACCCCCCACCCCCCGGCTCCTCACAGGGCAAAAACCAATTAACCCATCGGAGCCACTGTGGATTCCTCCTGCTATGACGAGCTCTGCTGGGCCAAACAACATAATGGCGGCGGCACTCCGAGGACAGAGGGAGCTCGTCCCTGGAGCCCGGCTGAATGGGACGTATTGAGCAGCATCTCGTCAGGACACTGGAGTCAACAGGAGGTGTTGGACGGGGGGGGGTCTCGCCTTTCTTTCTTTTCTCCCGAGAGCATTATCTGTGTTCAGCCCTGAAACGGTACGAGAGCAATCTCGGCGGCTGACAACGAGCCAAAAAGCCGCCACACACTCGCCGCTCGGCCCAGAGGTTCGAAATAAGGCTCCCCACCAAACCCCTTAAAGATAAGGGGAACATCCAGAGCGGCGGTCCACTGTCCCCTTCTGTCTCTCCGTTTGAGTCGGCGAGGCCGTGATTAGAATAAAACATCTGTTTACCGGAGCCAAAAGACTGAAACTAAGTGAGTAATTGGTGTTTAATGACGAGATGAAAACTGTTAAAAGGAGACAAAGTGAAGGAGGAAAAAAAGGGCTTTAAAGATCAGCCGGCGCTCAATGACTGTAAGAGTTTTCGCCTTTTTCGTGAGCATTTCCACATTACATTTTGCGCATTGAGTCCAGTGTGATCCACTCGCATTTAAATGTTAGCCTTATTCAAATGTTGAGAGTTTGACATTTCGCAAACTGAGCGGCTCCTTTGTAGCTTCTCGCTGAGGCCAAAAAGTGAAGGGAAGGACGGTGAAATCTGGATCTTTGCCGACAATCCACCTCCAAACCATCTGCGGAACCTTCGCTAACGTGGTTGTTGCAGCTGGTTCTTACATCTCAAACCAGCTTGTTATTTTTTTTCCCTGCAAAAAGTCTAAACAGAATGAGTCTTGGTGTAAAATATGAGCAGATGAAAAGGAAGAATGAAGCGTAAGTGGAAAAATGCACCTGTGATGTCCGTTCAGATGGCTTCAGAATGAGCGTGGGCGGTTCTACAAGATGATCCCTGAACAAACAGCAGATTGGATTTGCAGCCTCCTACCGTTGCCTCTCGTTTGGACTTGTGTGTGTGTGTAGCTGTGTGTGTTGGGGGGGGGGGTTTCTGTCTTATTCAAAACCTACAGTGATTCAGACTCTGCAACAGCGGTTTGACTGACTGGACTAACAAGAAGCAGGAACGCTGCCCTCTAACTCTTTAAATGTGTTCTCCCCACTGACTCGCCCGCCTGTCACAGTGTGTGTGAGCAGTTCATCGCCCATGACTGGTCACCGCTGTGGAAGAGAACGCACTTGCACACACACACTTTGCCCTCCCTGAACTTGCTTCCTGTGGAGAAACTTCCATCTGGAGACGAGGGAACCAAAGCAGAGAACGGGCGGCTGATGGACGATCAACGGAGCGAGCGATGTTAGCAAGGAGATTTTGGACGGGGTGTGTGTGTGTGTGTGTGACTCATGCTTAGCTTTACTGCGTCCATTACAGCAATAAATGAGCTTTGAGCCTTAATCAGGGCGACTGTGAGAACCCAAAACAACTTGACAGATGCGAAAACTAAATTGGAACCAGCTGACACAGGCTGACACCAGCAGGGGGCAGCACTGGCACAACAGCTGGTTGCTAGGCGCTCACCCAACGTTCACCAATAAAGGGAACCGATGAGTACGTTCACATGCAGTTAATAAGTCTTCTGTAATCGGAATATTAGCAATAACCCGCCACGCCACTCTTTTGGAGTGAGGAGGAAACCAATCACTTCATCAGTGTAATGAAAGACACAAACATCCTGGCATTTGGAGACGCTAGAAAGTAGCGGGATAGACAGATCCACAAAAAGGGGAGTGCAAAGTTACGCCAAGCAGGGTTTGTAGCAGACCTTCTCCGTGCGTGGCTGCTTTGATCGCCATATCACCATTGATTACAATCACCATGGAGACAGGAACAACCCTGTTTGATCACCATGGAAACGCCTTATTCACAATGCTTCAGTAACCACAATATGGACCTTAACCCCAATATTGACTGACTGGAAACGTAGCCAATGACTCATTCATTAGGAATTTTTAGGTTATTGTGACTAGTTTATGGAACCAAACACTTTGGAAAGCGCCTGAAACTCAACATCAGAGTCCAAAAGTGATGGTATTTAGTGTCTCTGTGCAAAAGCATTTTTGGTAAAAGTTTCTGTCTCCGACCAAATTCCGGCAGCAGCGAGCTCACCTGCGGCAGCTCGACGACACTTCATTTAAAATGTTAATCTGCACGCCAGAGTCGCCAACTCCTGCTGCAGTGTTGCTTAGCAACTACTCTGTCAAGCTGTTCCACAACTTTTTTCTTTTGGCAGAGGATTATTTTCCTGAAAACTAATTAATGAATGAATGCTTGATACTTAAATTGCTGTTTTATTTGTTTAGAAACAATAGGGACACGCTGTCGTACAAGTGATACAACTAATAACTCAGAAACCACTTTGCCATGAGAGTGAACACGGCTCGGATCTGAGGTTTCCAGTCTTCCGGGGAAGGTGTGATGAGTCTGGACGTCGCTGCTGATGTGGAGCACAGAGGATCCTTCATTCAGGCGGCGCCAGGAACTCAGACGCTCCTGCTTTGATTACGACGGTCGCCGCCCCGACAGCCGCTCGCCATCCACCAAAAAAGACAGCGACGCAACAAAGTTTGTCCCGGCAGTCTGTCAAAGCAAAGCGAGTGGTGGCGCTCTGAACGGCTGTAATTACCTTCTCAACCATTTTGATGTTACATTCAATTCTTTTTTTTGTTTTTTTTTCTGATAAAGGAAATGGCTCCGGTCACACAGGGGCAAATTGGATTTGCACAATGAGTCTCGCGGCTCCCCGAGCTGACTCAACCGACTTCAAAAGGGTTTCGGAAAACAACTCGGAATGTACAACGCTATCAAATAAGAATAGCGGGCGCCATTTATCACCTGCTCAAGGCTGTCAGCTGGAAACAATACTTTCAGATTACCGAGTCCGGACTGCCTCCCAAATCATTTTCAACTCAAACACAGTCTGATGGCGACGTTGAGCCGGGATGGCACTGATATATTTCACAGTTGCAGGATGCCGGCAGTGAACTTATTAAAGCAGGAAACCTATCACATCAGATCATTATCAACACAATATTGGAGATTATTGCATTTTGTCAGTCGACTGACTCATGCAAAGTACGAAAACAGCTCAAAAAAGTAAGAAAAAAAAAGTCTGGAAACAGTTTTGAGAAGCTGAGTTTTGCAAGAAAATGAGAAGTTATATTGTGAAAATGTAGAAATTGTATGAAGGAACAGAAAATGTGGGGATAAAAGGCCAAATTCATCATAGAAAAACACCATTTTACATGTACATTATACTGCTTTTTTGGCCGTGACATTTTGCGCGTGATATTATGCGGCCCTGTCGACTGAGAGGGGGCGTGGCCTTCCTCAGCCGGACCCCAGCGGTCACCCGGTGTCAGAACGCTGGAGGGGGAAAAAGGGACTCAACTCAATGATCCATGAATATTCCAGCTCACAATTTAGATTTAATTAGAACTGGTCAAGTTGATATTCTCCATTTCAGTCTATTGACCTTGAGGAGGGGGAGTCGGGCCCGAGCTCATCGCTAAATGAAACATTGAAGCCCGAAGGAGGGATGAGAGAGGGAGGCGGAGAGAGAGGTGATGGCGTTCATAAAGGAGGCAGCGACTGAGGCATGAGAACAGGGAGGGATTCATACTCCCACACACACACACACACACACACACACACACACACACACACACACACACACACACACACACACACACACACACACACACACACACACACACACACACACACACACACACACACACATCCGAGATGGATTTTGCCGTCCCGCCGCGCCTCATCCTCCGCTGTGGCAATGTCAATCAGAATGAAAATGAAAATCTTTGCCACTCAAATTGGATTTGCACTGATGAAGGTCATTTCATTGGGCAAGAGCAGCAGACTAATTCGCAAAATGAGGATTGATTCTGACTCCTCTGCAGCTCATATCGTCTTTAGTCCCTTATCTTCCTCGGCCCGGCCCGGCCCGGCTTGGCTTACCTACCTAACGTATCTCCGGGACGCTCACACCGCCTTTGTCGAACGTCGCCCAGCTGATCTGATCCGTCTCACAAATGCAGCGTGTGGTAATCATTGGGCTTCTTCAGTGGCATGTGTGTGTATCTGCCGCCTATTGTTTGTTTATTCCGGCTGTGATGTAAAAGGTGAGAGGCATCCAGGTGGAGGAGGGACTCTGGAGGTGGAATCCATCGCCTCTCATGGATGAACTGCAGCATGAATATGGATTTTTCCGGTCGTGTTGTCTTTGTTTGCAGGCTGGCTGATGCAAACAAAGGCCGGCGTGGGCAGAGGAGCGCGCCGCTGGGAGGAACCTGCTGAGCTTTTTTTTGTGGCAGGGTCATCTGTCTTTGAACCAGACTGAAGAGTGTGTTGAACTTTGGGGCAGATTTGGATCATTTTCCAAACCGCATTGAGTTTCCGCGGTGCTTTTATTTTGGCGGGGCGGCTCCATTATGTGATCGTTAGACGAGGTGAAATGGAAATCATGATTAAAATCTGACTAATTGAGCAGCCCTAATGAAAGGCAAATTAAAAAAAAGAAAACGGTCCCATTTCTGCAACAAAGTGAAAAACAACACCTCACGGATCGACTCGGAGGCGCAACTCACTCAAAGGGCTCGCTGGAGTCGTCCTTCTGCAGTCGGGCCGGGATGGGGATCCTCTTGTAGTACATCTCCCAGTCGAAGGCGCCGCGCATGGCGTCGCCCGCCTGCGTCTCGTAGCCGAAGTTGTCGTGGTCGATGACGTCAATCATCGGACACACAATGGTCTTCCTGTTCTGGGCGATTCGGTCTGAAGGGACACAAGAAGCTTTTAATCTCATTTCATTTAACTACATTTCACTGTTTCACTCTTAGTTTTTAAAGACCTTTATTTCTAATTGAGTAAATGATGAGCAGGCGCATTCTCTTTCCTTGTAGATAAATATCACATATCACGCAGGGCCTAATTAAATGGTTTCTTGTAAATGCCAAACGGAGGAGATGGAGTGAAGGACCGCCATCACACCGCAGACGGCAGGAGTGAAGTGTGCGGAAAAAAGAAGAAGAAATGCAACAGATGGCAAAGATGTTTTTCTTCCGTCTAAAAATACATGTGAGTGGAGATTATACGTGTGAAGTGCCATCTGCAGGAGCTTCCACCTGACTTTGGTGGAGTTTCTGCGGAAAAAGTTAGTTTTCGGTGTGTGTGTGTGTGTCTCACCCAGCAGCGGCGGCAGCCAGTTGATGTTGGCCTCGCAGTGGGAGTCCAGGAAGGTGATGACCTCCCCCTTGGCGGCGCCGGCTCCCAGCAGGCGCGTCCTGATAAGCCCCTCCCTCTTCTTGGTCCTCAGGATGCGGACTTTGGGCAGCCGCACCATGTACTCCTCCAGCGCCGCCTTCAGGTGCTCTGCAGAAGACGGGCGATAGAAAGAGAGAGAGATGATGATGAGTACACTACATCGCGTCAGAAAGTTCTGCTCGTAAAAAAAAATAAATGAAAAGATGAGTAAAGCAGGAGGCGTCGGCATCTGTCGGGGCCACATGCTCCTCGCTGAAATGCCTCCCCAAGGCTTCCGCATCATCAAACACTGGGAAAAACTTTACTCACTATCACTTTTTTTGCTTTTAAATGACGGCTTCACTGCAGTCATTAGACTAAATGTTTCCCTCCAGACAAAGAAATCCAGCTGTGCCAAACAAAGAAGCATCTCAATCAGCCGCCGCCATTGTGAGCAATAACAAAAAAAAAATAATCCATAACTCGGTTTTAAACCACCACACAGGAACCTGGAACCCAGTGCAGCATTCAATTGGCTCCTGCAAATCCAGCAGTGATGATCGGAGGGATTTCCGTACACGTTTGCGGTGTCCATCAATGCTCGGCCGCTGGCCGGAGGCACCATGTTAATATGGATCCCATCACTCTGCCGGCTCAAAGTTCAGCGGCGTGGCTCCGGGCGAGAGGTGGCGCTTTGCTTCACATTCTTAGAGGAAGCAAGTGGAAAAGCATCCAAAATGCACATTTGGCCCCGATGTGGGAGCGAATTGGAGGGCTTTACAAGTGAAGCCACAGAACAAGTGACGTAATTTATACCTGGAGGAAATGTTACTGATGGATGGCGAAGATTCAAGGATTCAAGGAGACTTTACTGTCATTCCAACAACATATGCTTTTACATTGAGGTGGAACGAAATTAAGCACTGGATCAGCCAAGAACACTAACATGAAAACACAATATACAAGTGTGAGATGGAAACCAAGGGGGCCAGCAGGTTTAACGTAAATATTGTTTGTTTTTTGTGTGTGTGTATGTATTTAAAAGGTTCCGTCAGAGTTTAGCAGTCAAAAGCTGTTTCTGAATCTGATGGTTCTGCTCCTGATGCTTCTCCACCTCCGGCCTGGGGCGGGGGGGCAAACATTGTGTGTGCAGGATGAGGGGGGGGTCCTTCATGATGCTGGAGGCCCTTTTACTGCATCTGGTTGTGTGAATGTCTGTGGTGGTGGTGGGCACGCTGCTTCTCACAATCTCACATCTTTGTGTTTAACATTTACAAGGAACTTTTCCCTTTTTATGTATAAACAGCCTTTGGGAATGGTCTATAAATACAGGATTAAGTAAAGAGTTTGTGGTTTATTGTTACACATCACATCAGTTACACAGCAGTCTCGGTACCGTATATTCAGACGGGTCTCAAGACTGCTTTTGAAACCACTGCTCCCCCTGACCAATATGGCGGCCATGGGTTGGCCGCCATATTGGTCAGTGTTGGTCTTGTGCAGTCAGCGGAGATACTCCCCACCCTGCTTTCTAATGGTGCATTTTCAGGCCCAGGAATATATTTCACTGTCGGGGAGCCAATCACACAGTTAAATTATTCCATTCCAGTCACTTTTAGTAGGTCAGAGATGTTGTACTTGACAACTGTGCGCGAGTTCACATCCAAACTGATTTGATGTCGCCGCTAAGTCGTAAGCTGCCGTGACACAGAATCACAGCAGAGAGGACGGCGGCAAAGTGGCGCTTTTTGATTCCTGAAACATGTCAGAGTGTTCTGGATGGCAGGGAAAGAAAAAAAAAAGAAGTAAAAGGGCGAACAAAAAAAATGGGAGAGAGAGCATCAATCAATCACGCAAAAGGCCATACATGCACATTTTTCTCCAATCTTTCCTCTGAGCTGCCTTCAACGGAAATCAATTCTGCCCTAAATGGTGCCTGTAAATCTTTCTGCCCCGGCGTCGAGCCGCTTCTGACGGGTCAGAATCAAGGTCATCTTTCATTTTCTGCCCGTGCCTTTGCAAAAACCCAGTCAAACAATCAATCCGTCAAACTCTCCGTCGCTCCATCCATCAATCCGTCAATTTATCAACTTCGGGATGAAGACATGCAGGTGATTTCGCCCGCCGCCCCCCTGCCGCTCCACTTCGGCCGCTGCCAAACTTATTTACGCTTCAACACCAGGGAGTCTCCAATAAAACACCATATGGTCAAGCGCGGCGTGCCGGCAGGGTTTTAATGTTGCCAAACTCCGGGATAAACACAGCGAGTGTGTGAGAAATAAGACGCCCAAAAATGTGCTCATCGGCGCCGCAGAGATGGGACTCAGCGGTGTTGTTTTTTTTTAACCATCTGTCTCGGAGCGCAAACTGATTTCGTTTGAACCGAAGCTGTCGCGGAGGCTCGGCGCCGCCACATGCTGCCTGGCAGGAAAGCGTCCAAATGCTGCTGTAAAGCACGCTGATACTTGTTTTCTTGTTTTGTTTGGAAGGCTCATTTTCTACATCATTACCCAAATAATTAAAGGCAAATGCTGGAGTTTAATTTTTTTTTTTTTTTTTTTTTATGGATTCATAATTCAACAAAAGCAAGAGCTGATTCAGAACAACCTTAAACTGTCGGGCAGATTCACTGTGATTAGAGACGTTGGTTGGCGTTCTGGTTTATCGAAGTCATTTTAAGATGAGGACTTTACACATTACATCACTGCGACTCCCCAAGGTTGAGGTCGTGTTTTTGTTATCATCCATCATCTCCTGCTTATCCAGGACGAGGTTACGGCGAGATGTCATCCCGCTCCTCCTGGGGAACCTCGGGGTGATCCAAGGCCAGACGAGCGGCTGCGCCCCTCCAGCATGGTCTGCTCAGACCATGGACTTCCACATATTGCTTTTTCTAACAGGGGGTTTCCAGTGTGGAGGTCTAAACCACCTCAGCTGGCTCCAAAGACGCCCCAAGGACGGCATTGGTGGAGCTACTCTGCTCTACTGATACGCCTTCTACCAGTGTGATCTCCATGTATATATCATTGGTTTATGCCCATCTGCCCCAAACCCAACCAGCCTACTGGCCTTTAGATATCCAAAGGTGAGCAGTCATGTCACAATGGGGTTTGATGACATACCTGGTTTGTCCACATTGGTACTTTGTGATTCTGCGCTACATCAATGCAACTAAGAAAGCCTCAGGTGGGCGTCACCCCTGGTGAACCACTGGAAGACCGTCAACAAGGCTTCAATAAGTGGAATTCAGTGGTTTTCATCAAAAGGAAGAAAGACTGAGAGGCCAAGCCATTGTTTGCAGAATACATTAATGAAATATTCCCTCCACCAGTGTTCCCAGTTGATATCAGTTCCTACAAAGAGGCCGCGTCTCCCCACCAAGCACATTCACTAATTGGATGCCAGACATCAGAGGAGAAGATGGAAGCAAAGTTTTTATCTCTGTTCATTCCTTTGTGCGACCCCGCCCTTCCTTCCTGAACAGGCCAATACCAACACTGTCTGGCTCCGTTTGTCTTCCAGGAGGACACGCTTTGATCCGAAGGACGTTGACCGGCCAGAGTCAACAAAACCCGAACCAGGTCTGATCTGCCTCTCTCTCTCGGTTTTATTTTTCACAACGGCTGCAGATATCTGTGCTGAGAGCCGGGCATCACTTCCCAAAAACAAGAGCAGCTCCGACCAGACATCATTAAAGCTGAGCAAACCAAATTAGAAGCGCGCAGCACTGGAGAGTGATGCCTATCGAGCTGTCACGGAGCCTCTGCTGGTTAATCCGGAAGGCCCCGTTTGGGAGGCAGCCTGTCTGAAGTGGTCTGTCTCACATTAGAGTCTCTTACACGAATTAGACTCACTGTCTTTGCTTTACAGCTGAGCTGCGGATTATTATTTCCACCGAGGAGGTTATGTGATTTGTCAGAGGGATTATGGGGAAAAAAATCCACCTAAATTTTGAGTATTAACACAACTTTTTCCTGAGGAACCCTCATCAGTCCCGACCATTTGTCAAAGGCTAAAAGACTCCGTCATCGTCTCCTTTGGTGCCTTAATACCCAGCAGACTCGCAAGTTTGAAGTCCTCTACGGCTCATCCAGAGAGCGGAGGAGGACTTATTTTGACCCAGGGGACGGAACTGACTTGATTTCAAAATCAATTTCAACATGGAGGACTATAATTTTGTTCAACCAGCCTGCAAATCTCATTATTTACTGTCATTTCTTTACACTTACTTATTTGTTTACACTCTGGGGTTTGAAATCATTTAAACCTAAACTACAGGGGATCTCCAGCAAGGTCTGCTCCTCTCTGTAAACTTCCACAACCTTCTTTTTCTAACAGGAGGTGTCCAGTGTAGAGGTCAAAACCACCTAATCTGGCTCCAAAGACGCCCCATTGATATGTCTTGAGAGCCCCAAGGCCGTCCTCTGGGCGTCCTTGCGGCTCCAAAGACGCACCAAGGACGGCATTGGTGGGGTTATTTGCTCTACTGAGACACCTTCTACCAGTTTGATCTCCATGTAAAAAATCCACCTAAATATTGAGTATTAACACAAATTTTTCCTGAGGAACCCTCATCAGTCCTGACCATTTGCCATAATACCAGCAGACTCCTCAACAGCTCATCCATAGAGCAGAGGAGAATTGGTTTTGACCCAGAGGACGAAAGTTTGACTCGGATTCGCTATCAGTTTCAACATTGAGAGTTCCAATGTTGTTCAACCAGCCTGCAAATCTCATTATTTACATTAAAATTGCTGCATTAGATGGGAAAAAAAGAAACGAAATCACTGGTAAATGACTGCTCTCGGGTTCATTCTATATCATAATGTTTGGACGGAAGCGGCACAGCGGCGTTGGCGCCACCATTAGAGGAAAGAGCGAGCCTTCACCTCGGTAATACGGCAATAAATCAGCCCGTTAGCAATTAATCATTGGGAGATTGATTCAGGCTTACTTACGTAACCTTCCCAGTGACAGGCGGTGAGATAAAGCCATGAGCATTTGCATTACACGTGCGGCGGAGGCGAGGTGAGCGGGGGGGAAAGGTCACCATGTCTAATTATGAACGGTTAATTTGACCCCGATAAATTGGACGGCGGCTTCTCCCGGTTTACTGAGAAGCGGCGCGGCTATAAATCACGCTAATGAGCGCGGCCTGACGTCGGCAAACACATTAGTCATTATTAGGGTGCGAGGTCCGGGGACACGCTGAGGGCTTAGACACCATCGACGCTGCGGGTCACCTCACCGGACCCCCATTTACCAGGATATGTTTGTCGGCTGCGGAGAAGTGTCACAACACAAACCACCTGCAGCAGACAACCGCTTTTTCATTACGTATTTAGATTTTTTTCACGTCATCGTTCCCCCTCCCTGCTCATTTTGGGGGTGGGGCTTGAAATCAATTAAACCCAAATTACAGTGAATCCAATAAGGCACCCAAAGCCAGTCTTTCCAACCTGCTGGATTACTTCCCAGACGTCCTGGCGCCGCACCAGCGCTGCTAATTTATTCCCCCGAAAATGTTCGACGGCTCCTGCGAACCCTGTCACACATCCCCCCGCTCTGCCAGGCGGAGAAGCTGCTTTTTCGCTACTGTCATTAAAAAAAAGAGGAGGAGGATGCTGGGGAGGAGTGTGTGATGATATAAGCCGGTCTGGGGGGAATTTTTCCTTCCTCCTTCTCTTCCCTTTCACAAAAAATACACACGGCTTAAATAGCTTCAGAGGCGACGATAAGAGATGCATTACAGATGTGTGCTTTTTACCCCGTCGCAACGTGAAATGATGAAAGCGACATTTCGAGGAGCGGAGAGCAGAGGAAGGACAATTTGCTTGTCTGCCTTTTTTTTTTTTTTAAAGTGCCGTTGCACATTTACAGAAACAGGACCTGCAGTGTTTCCCTCCAATTTTCTTCAAATGTGGACTCGGAGTTGACATTTTCATTTGTCCTTTTCATGCATGTTTCATGTTTGAGAACATGTTTTTCTGGGTTGTCACCAATTTTCGACAACAAGGCCGGACCGGGACGCCCAGCGAGCCCCGATTTGCTCCAGCACATTATCCTTTCCACATGTTATTTATATTAGCTGCACGGCTTCACCGCAATGCAGCATCTTTGGGTTTGCGTCCGGTCCTTTTCCCCGCTGTCTTGTTTTCCCGCTGCTAACTTCCAGTCGGACTGATCATTTGTCATGTAAATACACCTAAAACACAAACACTGTGAGGGACGTCTTTATCCGTCACTGTAATGTATAAAAAGCAAGTATATCCTCCCGGGACGCCCCCCGCCCGCCACCCCCCCCGTCTCTGCTTCCGTTGTGTCCCCTGAGGAAACCCACAGAGACACCGGGACGACACGGCAGCTCCCCACAGACAGTAAGGACACGGAGCCTCTGGAGCTGCAGCCCGGGACTCTGAGCAACAGTTCCAGCTGCTTTGCATCCCGACGGGATGAGGTGATGTGGTTATAGAATCTCAGAGTGCCAAGAAACCCATCCGAAGGTTCTACTGCTCGCTAGCTGCCCACATTTTACTCACTTTTTAACGATAACACAAACATAATGTATGAAACAGAGCAGCTTTATTGGGAATTCAGCAGGTATATAAAAAAAACGACTTCTAAAAGTTGCAATGACACCAATAAAACCAACCACACTGCTTTTTGTGTGAACTACTTTACAATCTGTGTTTGAGTTGTTTCAAATAAGAATCAGCTGTGTCGAATGCATGTGTCGAATGTTGTTTTTAAAACAACATTTTCAAATGGGTTACTGGCGTTTGCATGGCCACGAGCAAACGGGTTATTGCTAATATTCTGGTTAGAAAGGGCTTATTAACTGCATGTAAACGTAGTGAATAAATAACGCAACTTTTGACGCAAACTCAGCGGTGTGGATAATTGAGAGACAGGAAAAATGACAAAACAGTTTGTTAACTTCTGATCAACGGGCGGTTCAAAGGATCCTCCAGTTATACCGTCTTTCTCACATGCTAAACACATGAAATGGCTCCAATCAAAGACTTTAATAAAAATGTGATAAAATAGTGCATCAGGTTAACGAAGAGCCAAAGATTGCCCTTCAACACGTAGATGTTAGCGAAGATATTTTGAGGAAAGTTACACGCCAGAGTCACGGCTTCTTCTCCTCTCGCATTCTTTCATGAATTCTTTGCCGACGCCGGTAGAAGTCAAGGTGCATCCAAGAATTTCCCCGCAACATAAAAGATGTCAAAGGCAGCGGGGGAGAGGAGCCGAGTGCGCCAACTTCATAAAGGCAGACTCGCAGCGACAAAGCGCGAGTCACTCTGAGTCACTGTTAACACGGCGCCACTGATGTTGTGTTCGCTCAAAATCAGGGAATCTCGTCCTGTCGAGCGGCGGCCGCGCTGCCGCTGTCGAGCGCTGTAAAAACATGCCCGTGGGGATTGTTAGTCCTTGAGAGAGTCGCTGTCAGTCTGAGCGAGTGCAGCCTGCCAGCGCCGACCTGCAAGGCGGCTCTGCTTCTCCAAACACACACACACACACACTCATCTCCACTCTGCCAACATCTCTGTTGTTGCTAAACTGTGTTGCATCAGCGTTGTGAGTTTTAATGAAATCCTTCAACCACCAGAAACTTTGTATTTCCATTTAGTGACCAAGCACTGAATCTCACATTCCTGTGATTGTCAAGATAGTGTAAATACCAAAGCAGCAGATTTTCCAACTTGTACAGTACCAAACTTGTGTCAGCATCGTTTCCCCAGAAGAACATCTTAAAACTGCGTGACTAAAGTGCAGCAACCGTTCACTTGGTGGCAGAAATGGACCCCTAAGATGATTTGTCAACCTCAGTATGCTCTAAATATTTGTTTACATTAACACCAACCAACAAACACGCGTCGCTACTCATCCTGTTGTCTGTCAACGGAAACAGAAAAACCATTGTGACTCACTGCCTTCGGCTCATCTTTTCAGACCAGCGTCAGTGCGAGAGTTGCCACGTTGGTGCAGTTTTGCGGTCTAATGATCAACCTTGAAAAGCACATCAAAGCCTGGTGAAAACACTCTCCTCATATTGTTGTCTACCAACAGATAAAGAAAAACCATCATGACAAGTTGCCGCCTCACCTTTTCTAGGGTTGCCAATTCTAAGGTTGCCATGTTGGTGCAGTTTTCTTGTCTAATCATCCTCCTGAAAAAGTACATTAAAACTTCTGCCGTGTGAGGAGACTTGTCATCCTGTTGTCTGTCAACAGAAACAAAAAAAACATTGTGACATGTTGCCTCATCCTTTTATGTCGGAAGCAATTCTGAGGTTGCCATGTTGGTGCAGTTTTCTTTCTCACCCTTTATCAAAACTTCATCCTGTTGTCTGACAACAGAGGCAAAAACGACTATGCAACGACTGCTGCTCAGGCTGCTGAGCATTCTGGGATGAGCTGCTTCAGCAATGATGTCATCAAGAAGGAGCTTTTTTTTTCTCCGGAATATTACTAGTATAAGAAATACAAAGTCGACAAGTAGTTTTTAGCCCATGCTTTATAGTCTTGCTTCTACAGACAGTCAGACACTGTCTCTGATTGGTACAACTCTGATCTTGGGCTACTTGAAGTCCGTGAATTCAGCTTATTTTCTAATCTTCCTTGATCCACTCTTCATCCTTAAGAGCATCTTCTTACAGGATGGTAAGTGCACCCCCCCCAACACACACACACACACACACACACACACACACACACACACACACACAGCTCTCTGGGGAAGGCTATTAAAATATAATAACATGTCTTTAGCTGAAACACCACCCTGACTCTCATGGCTGTTACCCATTTCCTCAGTTTCCTCGCTCACTCTCTCTGGCTTTTTTGCTTAATGGTTAAAGAGCATTTGTGATTGTTTTTGCTATTACGATTGCTCCCATTAAGCTGGCAGAATGCCAGTTATTCCCTCTATTATGAATGCTAATGACGCTCCTCGGGGAGCAGCTCCAGTTCTCAATTTAAACCTCAATTAAACCGAAATAATAGCAACTTTTATAAGAGTGCACAAAGAAAACAGTCGGATATGTGTGAAGTCACGTTGGTCCTACACTTACACGCTAACAGGAATTAAATTAAAATGCAACTTCAAAACAGGGAGAAAATGCCTCCCTGCTGGAGCGTTACATTAAATGTCTGGAAAGATGAGGCGTAACATTGGACACTTGATTTTGTAATCACACTCAAATTTTCTGTGACAAGCGGGCTTTTATCATGGACAACCATCCCTTTCCCTCTCGGCGAGAACCCCAAACACTCACAGGTGCTAATAAAATCCCCAGAGTGCATCTTCAAAACACACTCCAATTAAAAAGGAGGGTAAAAAAGAAAAATAAGTGCTTGCTAAAACAAGATAACGCGCTGCTCGCTGCCTCTTGTGTAAAAACTCTGCCTCCGGCCGTGGAAAAGCAGTTTTATTAGGGAAGCAAATCTAGCTAATGAAAATGGAAGCAGAACGCTGCTGGAGAGGGCGGGAGTGGGAGTGGGAGTCGTTGTGGAGGCGGGGGGGTAATCCACTCAAACCTTCCTTAGCAGGTTGCAACAACCCAACAATACGCAGCCGGACCACGCAGAGTTCAGCGCTATTCATCAGCACAGATGGAGGCACAAAAACCCCATTTCAAAGCTCGTGAACCGACTCTGAGTGCTTCTGCCGAGTAGAACAATCGCCGCGGGCTGCAAAGTTGGGCAAAATGTGAAGGGCGTCAATTTATTATGTTTGATCCATCAATCATTCATTCATTGGTGCTTTTTCAAACGCTCAAACTCAAGGTGACATCGCGCTTTCAAATCTGGATCTCTTCTATGCAGCTCGGAAGATTGATGTCACATGACTAAAGTATGAAAATTACCATCATTAGCTGCAGAAAAGGTCCACCTGTTATTCCACACTCACAGCAGCTGGAGGCCGGGAGGCTCCAGGTGGAGGAGGCGTGGCTAATTATGCAAATTAGGTGCTATCCAATGAAATACAACTCGCCTCCGTTTCTATAAAAAAGATGAATAACTGGAGGTAATAAGTTCCTACACTCTTGTTCGCAGCCATATTAGAGTGAAAGCACAAGCAGATATATGAAAAAAAACATTTGAGAATTTAGAAATATAAAAAACAAACGCGTCCAACTTTTTCCTACAGCCTGAAGCACAAGCGAGCACTAACTTCTTTCATATCACCTCAATACAGATTTTTCTTTTTTTTTTTTTTATTGATTTGCTTTTGCAAAAGAGAAATAATGTTCTAAATGTTTGGGGTTTTTATCTGCAGTTTCTCATTGGCATACAGGCTGAGGCCGGGGCGTGATGGGAAAGTAAAAGAACTTTCAGGAGATCATTTTGCTATGGAGGCTTTATTGAGGCGAAAATCTGTGCAGGAGGAAACGTCTGCAGCAGGCGTTTGAGAGGATACTTGATGAAGGACGCTTAAACAATGACTTCGGAATGATGTTAAAAGGATGGTTTGGATTTTTTGACATGATATGAAGGCAGGGGAAAATATTGGCAGGCGATTGCCAGGTCGGACTTTTTTGTAGCCAAGAATTCGTGATGCAAATGTATTACTCTTTTGAACGCATAGTTTTTTGGAGCTAAACGCTTTCTGCAACACTGAAACCGGGCCGGAACTCCGCTAACGGGTGATGGTGAGGATCTCATACAACTTCATGTCAAAAAATGTGCCTGCAACTACAGGAAAACCGTAAAACCCTTCTTGACACACACACACACACACACACACACACACACACACACACACACACACACACACACACACACACACACACACACACACACACACACACACACACACACACACACACACACACACACACACACACAGCAAGGCAGCAGCTAACGCATCCGCGCAGAGCCTCTGCAGGGACACTCGGCGTCCCTTGTTGAGTCATCGCCACGCTGTGTCGGCTCTGATCACGGCCGTGAGCGAGCAACTCTCTGGTTGTCCTGCTCCACTTGGTCGCGGCGGCGGCGGCGTGCACCTGTGCGCCAACATGGTCCGACATGTAGATGACAGATGGCGAGCGGGGATGAAATCCGCCGAGAGGAGCAGCCCCATTAGCTGAGCTAACCTTGAAGGTAGCGGGGAGGTTGGGGAGCCGGAGCCAACGCCGCCCCGGCGGGGATTGCTAGGCGTGAGCAGCTCCCTGCAGGGGCGGCGGAAAATTCAATTACAGCCTAATGAAGAGTGAGCTGACCTCCTCCTCCTCGCCCCCGCCGCCCCTCACCATAGCTCATCACAGACTGTGGCTGCGCAGGTGTAACTGGTTCCAGTCAGACCTCTGGTGTGTCTCGCGTCCTCAGTCAGCTGACATCACTGCGTCCACACTGGTGGGATTAAAGCCACGGCTGTGATTGTCTTTGCTGTATTGATGTGGAAAAAATGGGCCCATTTATATGAATAAGTTTAATAGTCATCACAATAAGGGCATCCGAAACGGTCGATACAACACTGACAATCGACAAAACGGTTTATCAATACTGCTGCAAAAACACGAGGAGTCAAAGCACCTCAAATAAGTGATGGTAGCCTCTGGGTTAACGACCCGACCAAGGGAGGAAAGAATACGACGTCGATGTGCTAAGAAAATCAATGAAAAGTGTGCAAAGATTTAATTTTGGTGTTCCTCAGGGCTCAATTCTGAGCCTGTTATTGTTCTCCCTTTATCCGGCTCTACATGCCTCTCCTTATCTAAAAAACTCTAAACATTAACAAGGATGTTATCTGTGAGTGTGAAGAGTTTGATGTGGATCCCGGTGGAGCTTGATCAGATAAAAGAGTCCCGATACCTAAAAAATGTGCTTAATCTATGACTTGCTATCTTTTGCGGATAGATGACCATGATGTGGGCACATCCTTCAGATCATCAGGCACGCGGCTGCTTTATCCTCATACATTGACACCATTTTTATACTGTATGAGCCCATCAGACTGTGTGAGTGAATGATTGGGCGATCACTCTGCTGTCACTGACAGGTTTCTATAACAGGAGCCGGCGAGGCTCGGTGGTCCCGCTGAGAGGGATGGTCTCCGTCACAGACCACAGTTAACCATGATGGATACATCTGGACTCTCGCTGCTATAATGAAAGCCGGCTCCGACGCCCCATAACTTGCCCGAGATGAGATATAAAAAAGGGGGGAAATGACCTGGATGGCTTTTTTTCCCCTCATTTCCTTCCTCTGTGATTCAAGTTCAGAGGTATTTTGAGCCCATTTGTCTGAATGCAGCTCGACTTTAAACCTGAGGAACGCCACAAACACTCAGCTGATTTCAGCAAGTTTCCAAACTTACCAGAAGATCAAAAATAAAAAGTGACAGCTGCAGAGCGTTTTTCCCCTCCCCCTCCCCCCTCAGACCCCAGCAGGTGCTGCGGCGCCATCATATTATTTTCAATTGAGGCCTGTGTGAAAGGGAAAATTGCTCCTTCTGCCACTTTGAAGATGGATTTCTTCTTTTATGCTTGTTGAATGTCACTTGAAATTTCAAAAGGAAAACTTTTTTTTTTCCCCCTCACTTTTTTTTGATGGAGGGACTAACACTTAAACCTGACATTTACTTTGCCTTGACATTCTTCCACTCAGTTAAGTTTTTCAAGTCAGCGGTGGCAGAGATTAGTGGCCGGCAGCCAACGACGCTGACGGATCGAGCAGTCAGATTTGAGAGCTTTGTTCATCTGATCCTGGAAGAGCTGGATCACAGGCGTCCACGCATGCCAGCCAAGGGGGGAAAAAGAGAGAGAAGCGAGGAAAGATTTTTAACGAATGCTTGATTCGCAGTCAGACGGAGCACTTCCTGTTCACCTCGCTCTGATTAGCAGGTGAGCTTCTAAAGGATTTCACTTCAACATATCAAGCTGTTTTCGGATTTTCTCAATGCGGAGGAACCAGAAAATCCAAACGACAAATTCCAACCACAGAAAATACAAAAATGACAACAATGAAGCAGTTTTAAAGCAAAGTAATGATTTAGAACTTTTAAGGAGAGCAGCAAGTAAAGTTAAGATGCAGCCAACGCGCATCAAAACAAATCACAGATGTTAAGATGCCAAAGGTTGGACAAAAAGGAAAAGTTAGAGGGAGAAATAAAGACGGCAGACGGGATATAAAAGAGTGAGGGATAAAAAAAAACAGCAGGATTGGGTGTTTGCGTGCTATCAGTGACTCAGTGTTCCGCCCGACTGAGTCGTCGCCGCAACAGAGAGCGTGGGCGAGCGAGGCAGCGCGCGAGCACGGAGAGCGAGGCGGGAATGAGATCGCTGCTCTGTGACAAGGTGAGATCTGCTGAAAAACAGGCAAATTACAATGTAAATATTGTTACGCCACAGCTTCTCGCTGGTGGGCGGAGGGGGAAATGATCACTTGAAAACTTTTTTTTTTGGAAGACGAGCGCTTGTTTAAATAATAAAAACATTTTCCAGCAAAAGCAGACACGCGACTAATTCCTCAACTGGGCGCTTTGGTATCTGTTCAAGCAGTTTTGTGGAGGGCGGAGGCGAGAGACTTTTCAGTTTCAGTTTTTTCTTTACAGGACCATTTTTATGGAACAATTGACCCGCATCTTTGAAATCAATACCCTTGCTGTCATTGTTCAAAAACAATTGAAAATGTAATTCCAGGAAAGATTTGTAGCATATATTGTGATTTTGTATTTAATTTGTTATATATAATGAATTTCTTTACTTCAATTTACCATTTTATTCTTTTCTTTCTCATTTTGCAGTGTACTGCTATTCATTTCAATTTCTTTTAAATTTGGAGACAATGATCTGTACTTCAATATTTTTTTTCTTTCCTTTTTCCTTCTATCCTATCTGAAGGTAAATTCTACAGACAAACAATCTCTCCTGCTTTTTTTCTTGCCAATGTGCAAATAAACAAATAGAAAATACAAATACAGTTTCAATAAAAGTAGATTTCCCAAGGGGGTCGGGGCTTGACAAGAATAGACAGTGAATAGTATGATACGCTGAATTTATGATTAATAACAAGGCAGCAGAACATGGTGCCACTTTTGACCTTTAGGGGTGTTTGTGTGTGTAAAAGTTCAACTTCATTCTCTCAACTCTTTTCCCCCTCACCATGTGGGCTGGTTACTAATTTTCCTCTCTCCGAGTACCAAGGAAGAAAAATCAAACACCATCAGAGTCGGGAATGGTGTATCCCATTACTGACAAATTGTGCGTGTAGAACGCATTTTCTATCCATTTTCTCTTTATGAGAATCAACTTCCAAAGGCGCCTGCTGCTCGCTGCTCGCCGCCTCAGCGCCGCCAACCACGGGCGGAATATGCTGGTGTGTTCAGCCTTGAGATACTGATCACACTGTAACCTTTGCAATGCCAAAGTAGCTAATTCGAATCCTTTTCAGCAGCGGGTTTGCACTTTATTTCTGATTGATTTTCAACCAACAAAGGTCATTTGAGTAATTCGTTTCAGCAGGCGGCACTCAGGCACATACATCAATCGGTGATCATCGCGCCGCGGACCAGACGACAAAGGAGGAGAAAGTATCTGCCCCGTCACTGATATTTTATGGGAAATGTTGGCAAAGAATCTGACTTTTTGTATGAAAAATATGTGGAATATTTAGCACTGTAACAAGTCACCACACATTTACACGATGTAATAACGATCTAATACTTATTTGTCACAAATATTCAACTTCCCCAAGGTTCATCATCATGTTATCTTGCATTTATTCTTTAAGTATTCTAATGCTGCATGCTGTTTTCTATTTAACAATGAGGAGACACGAGGAGGAGGATTACTAGCATGTAAAAGATTCTTCACTTAGCAGCACAAACTTAATGAAAATCTGCCCTGGACTTTTTCCTGGAGGGAGAGAAACTACAATGACGACACTGTTAGAGGCAATAAAAGCAAAGAATAACTGGAACTGTTACAAGATCTGACAAGGTTTTTTTGTTTGTTTGTGTTTTTACTGTCCTACACCAGATGCAGAAGAAGCAATAAACAGAAGCTTTTAGCCGCGGCGGAAGAACAACACGCAGTTGTAAAACAAAAAGCTAATTTCTTCACTGCATTTTAATTTTAGCTCAAAAGCACTTTCGGCTTGTTTTGCTGCCAGAAGCAGAAATTGCTGCAGTCTGGAGAGTAAGGAGCGGCAGAGCTGGGGCGGGGGGGCACAAATGCCATCTGACCCTCCCCGCCTGGAAGCTAATGATCCTTCACACACAACAAGCCTCGTCTGATGGTGCCGGAAATCAAAATCATTCTGTTCTGCGCCTCTCTGGCATATTTGGGTAACTGAGGGCTAAACACAATCTGAAAGCAACCAAATAAACAACAGCAATAGTTTTTAAATACATCCAAGAAGCAGAAATGTATCTTCTTTTCTTCTCCCATAGAGCTGCATATTAAATATCCACATTTACAAACCTCTTTGCGTCCTCTATTTCAGTTCCTGACATCATCATCAGGTATCGGAGGCAGAAACTCACGCTCGTATTCTTGATTTCATAAACAGGTTGTTACTCTGAGGCGTCTCGGAACAACACGGCATAATTAGCAGCTCGGAAAATGATAACCGGGCTTGAAGAAATATTAATTACAAAAAAAGAGACAGATTGTTTATCGTCAACCTCGTCACTGTATCAAAACAATGTTCTTTCTTTTTAATGTAGCAGCTGGTCAGCTTGCTGTCGAGGCGCAGAGACGTCAACTAAAAAGTCACACGCGAGGAACTCTGAGCAAGACAAATACTGTTTCATTTCCTGCTCTCTTTTATCTCCTCGTATTTGCTGCATTGTTTATAAGTAAACTGAAAAGTGAGCAGGAAATGATGTTTTATCTCTGTTCTCTGCTCCACACACACACACACACGCACACACACGCACACACACGCACACACACGCACACACACGCACACACACACACACACACACGCACACACACACACACGCACGCACACACACACGCTCGCTTAAGTCACTTTTGGGGTATTTAGGCGTTTTTACCCAACCTTTGTGGACTGATTTTCTGGGGACTTAACCTAACACTAATTACAACAACTACTTGCCCAAGAATTAAGGCTCGTCCTTGACTGACCGTAGCTCCTGACCAGAAAATGCCAGAAACCTGGAAACGCGCTGGTATCTGTCCCGAGTCTCTAAGAGCCTCCAGTTCTGGGATACGCATGTTCAGATGATCACATTTGGGCTGTATCTCAAGAACGCCAGGTCGTAGGAGCTCAGGACCCAGCCCGTTCAACTCAGGGTGCCCACAAACCTATGGGTAGAACTTGGCCCCATGTCTCTACGATCTTCCGTTCTCTGAACCCTAACCCTAACCTCAACCTTATCCTAACCTCAACCTAATTCAAACCACTGACCCAAAATCAACATTTTAACAATTGGGGACATGGACTTTGTCCCCAGTTGCACATGCCGTCCCCAATCAACTGGTCTTAAGTCGAGTGTGTGACCCCCAATGTGGACATAAACGAATACACACACACACACGCACACATGACATTTCTACCATGACGCATTTGCGCCCACGCAGTTGTGGTATGTGGATACAGGAGGCGTGAGCGTTTCCACCTGTGTTTAATGTGCTCACAATGCCTCCCTGACCACCTTCAGAGGGGCTTTGGACCAGCATATCACAATCTGTCCTCAATGTGTCCTGAGTGCGTTTACAGCTGTTCTTTCATGTGGTCACAAACGATCCCATTGCAGTCTCTTCACCCAAAACACACTTTACTTTTTCCTGAGGCCTTGAGATGAAACTTCCACAATAGTTTGATAATAAAGTACAAAATCAATTCACAGCTTTGAACATCACCTTAACACCAGCAGCACCAGCTGCGATGCACGGGCAAAATACCGGGCGCT
This sequence comes from Mullus surmuletus, assembly GCA_903171835.1. NCBI lineage: Eukaryota > Metazoa > Chordata > Actinopteri > Syngnathiformes > Mullidae > Mullus > Mullus surmuletus. Next base: position 645,010 of record CAESWR010000053.1, on the reverse strand, counting down.
GCATAAAGGGATGAAAATAAAAGATGTTGAAATACCTTATGAACACTTGCGAAGAATGGCTCTTTGAGAATGACAACGCAGCCTTGCAGCATTGAGAGCACAACAATATGGTAAAATATAATTCAACAATCTGCTTCATGCAGCAAATTCTGGTTATGAGTCAGTGGAAGTCAAAGAGGTCTCTTGTTTCTGTGGAACGCTGAGCTCGGGCCTCAGCTGCTGAGGACGGATCGTGCCCCAGAGTGCGGCCGGGCGTCACTCTTCCCAGATACATAATTATCTGCTTTAGATCCATCACAGGCCTGTAAAGGAATCTTATTAGTGCTGTCGCTTTTTATTTGAAATTCGAATATCTGCCCGAGCACGGGGAAATAATTAATACTTGAACCATAATTTTATGGCCCATTTCATAATTCACAGCCTATATGGAGTATGGTGGAGCGGCAGGGTGACGGCGAGGCCTCCAGCAGCTGGCGGCTCTCATCTGATCCACTAGCCCTGGATATTAAAACTGGCAAACCCTTAGTGAGCATGGCAGGATGCTACCATGTCGCATGTGATGTTTAGCACAGTGATTCTCTGGCGGGAAACCTCAGACGCTGGCATGAGCGAGGAGTTGGCTTGGGTATCAAAACTCGCTGTTAATAAAAGGTACGGTTTTCTCGCAAAATCTACATCCCATGACACAGGAAGCTGTGGTACCCAAGATAGAACAAAGAATGAGCAAGAGGAGCCCTGTCAGGAGAGCACTTCCCTGTTTTGGTACTGTGATTTTCACACCTGATGAGAAGTCTACTTCAGTGGACCGGCTGAGCACCGGTCAGAAGTTCAGAACCCGGCTTTCACACACTTCACTCCGGGACAACAACTCACATTTGAGCCCGGCATGAAAGCCCATCCACATCGCGCATCAACGCACAACCGTGTGATTCGATTTCCATCTGAGCGCCGCAACTCTACGACCCGGTGGAGTAAAAGCTCAAAATTGTGGCTCCGCTACTCGGAGGCAGAGCGCTGCGCCCCGTGGGAGTGCGATCGGTTTGCCCCCGGGTTAGTACAGTCTTTGATCTCTCCCCGACTCCGAGTCACAGTCGTAGGAGTACCGGAGTACAGGGACGGTTAACCATGATGCACTGCTCTCACTGGCAGCGAACGGAGAGCTGACCAAAGAGTGTAACAAAGCGGTGGAGGATGGGCGACGTCCCTCCTCAGTGGTTGAATCTCCTTCTTGTGTGATTGATGTCAGGTTCGCCGAATGCTGAAGTGACTCACAAGCTTCTGTTTCAGCCCCTTGACGCTCAAAAGGAAGCGCACAGCAAGATCACATTCTCTGCAAAATCAGGCGAATGCTTCTGTTTCTGGAGGGCTCGTTATTCCTGCAGCTTTGTCAAAAACACAACAAACAAGTGTGTGTGCGCCAGTGTGTGTTTGTGTGTAATCGCGTGAGCATGAAAGACAGAAACAGACAGTGTTTGTGCGCCGGTGTGTGTTTGTGTGAAATCGCGTGAGCATGAAAGACCGACACAGACAGCAGATGTGGTCCGGATCCCGTGTGAGAGCTTCGCGTCTGCCGGCGAAGGTGTGTTTTCGCGTGTGTTTTTGCGCGCTCCGCGTACCTTTGTCGCTGAAGTCGTCGACCAGGATGACCTCGGCGATGAGCTGCGGCGGCGAGCGGTTGAGCACGCTGTGAACGGTCCTCAGCAGCGATGACCAGCCCTCGTTGTGGAAGGGGATGATGATGCTGGTGTTGGGCAGCTTCACGGCGTAGAGCTTCTGCTTGCAGCTGGACGAGGAGATGTGACAGGAGGACACGTCAGCACGGCTGTCACCAAAATCACATCAAGCTTCGGGGGCAGGTTGAAAAGTATCCCCAACTGTCCTCTTAATCATTTCAGTAATCCAGAGTGACCCACTGTGGGTGGTCACAAGCTAACACAGCTTATTAAAGCAAAGACATTGATTTATACTGCTGGTCTGACACAATTTGGCAGGAAAACCCCTAAGGTCCCACACACACTATTTGAACCTTCATTAAAGGTTCAACGTCTAGATACAGAAAAAAAAATTAGACACATAAGAGGGAGAGGTGACGATCCACAATCAACAACCCACACCTCCATCAGGGGTCTAATGAACCTCTTGGGCCAACGACCACTTGAAAGTGGGATTACTGAACACATGGAAACGAGATAGGTAAAACTCGACACTGAAAACCAAAACGAGGTGAAACTAAACTGACATGGAGAACATCCACAAATATGGCATGAAAGACCTAAAATGCCAGAAGGGAACATCTGATCAAATCTTTGAAACCAGATATCTGGATTCAAAGTCCAGAGTCCTAACCAGTACACCACAGGTGGCCAGCAGGAATCCATGGAGGCAAAGTGTGGGCTGTGTTGGCTAGAAGTTTTGAAAGTCTACTTTATCTTTGTGACTGTGTGGACCTCATGGAGCTCCTCTTTGCAAACACCCACCCTTGTTCTTTGGTGGACGTCTGCCTTGTTGATGATCTGCACCATTCAGTGTTTATCCTTCCAGTTGATTGTTTTCTTCTTTTTACTCTTTGTGTGAAGAGTCAGTGTTTCTTCTTTTCATGTACGCTTTCTGTTCAAAAAACAGGTTGCAGTCTGCTTTTATCACTTATTGGAGCACAACAACTCCAAAATAACACGGCAGAACAAAGACGGTCAGCCTTGTGTTTTGGAAGGCCGACTGGCACAAACGTTTTCTATCAGACCGAAACAGAACGATATGCTGCTCTTTCAATAAAGTGCAATAATGTGAACCACCCACTGAGGCGCACTTCCATCTCTTCTGCTCCGTCTGAGTGGTTCGGGGAGTTCTCTGCGGAAACACTAATTATCTCAGTCTCACAGGCCCGTCTGCCTCCGACACTCCGCGTCTCTCTATCATGTCATTCATTCAGCTGGCGACAGTGAGATGAATGAATGAATGCTGCTGGGAGGTGCGGGACCCTGGAGGACTGAAGAACCGCCGCCGCCGCACCTGCCAATCAGACACCAGTCACTCTGCTGTCTCAATGACAGATACAGCCTCACCCACCCATCCACCCACATGTCTGGCTGCTGTGCAAAGCCTAAACCCCAGAGTCTGCTTATCAATGTCCGTCGCTACACAGAATACCAATGCTGGCATCACCCGCACCCACTGGTGTTACACCCAAGCAGCACAGCAAGCGCAACTCAGAAAACATAGACCACCCGTTTACAAAGAAACGGCCGTGTGATTGCGGGAAGCACAAACGCTCTGCTTGCCTCGTGTATTTAATGAAAAAGAATGGCTTATCTAATTTTGGCTGAAATGGCTTCAATTGGTGACCACTAATATTTGTTGGACTGACTGTGGTGGTGCCACACTGTGCTCCATCTTTAGTCGCTAGGCAACAAAACCTTTAAGTACTTGAACTTCAATAGGACCGTGCTATTTTCTAAATGTTCACAATTTCGATGTAAATTGATGATTACAGAAGCTTTGGGCCAGATTTTCAGATGAATTAAAACGGAACCACCCGGCACGTGGGACTGGTGGTCTGTCACTAAATTTGGTGCTGGGAATTGTGGGACACACTGGCTGGAGGCGTTGTGCTGTTACGGATCCCGCAGGGCTTTTAGCTGGAGGTTCTGCCACCGGGTATCAAGGACGCCGTGAAGGCACAATCCACTCCCACGTAGCAGCGTAGCTTCAGGCGACAGTCAACACGATGCTTCCTCTGCAACGTGCTAAAGCAGCACTATGCCACTTTCGTTAGCAACTGTTGCCTCTGCTGCCAAGAGAGATCATTTCTGTTTCATGGTAACTCTGCTGATATGCTGATAAGCTCCAGAGAAACGCTTAATAAAAGTGAACAGATGTTTCAGATAATGACTAATTTCCTACTTATCTGAAACATCCGGAATATAAGGAACGCTGGGAGATGATTGAACACAATTTGGATGCTATGGACACTTAGGTTGCCCACTAATATCACACATGGCCAAAACTATGCAAGTGGAGTTGATGGAAGACACAGTTGGTATTGTGTGATAGTGAACAATGGGGAAATAATGGTATATAGTTGCATATTGTTGCTTTCATTTGGCCAACACTCTTTTTTTTTCCAGACCCAAAATCTTGGCTGTTGCGATGGGAGATGGCAATGCAACATAACCCTTTTTATGTGTTGTCAGTCAAATATCTGACTGTCCTCACACATTATGGGCTTTTATCAAACTGTTTTTATGTATTAAGCTCAACAGTGGCTACATTAACATGCAGTCAATAAGCCTTTCGTAATCGGAATATTAGGGATAACCCGGTTGCGTGCGGCCATGTACATTACCAATAACCCAATTGAATAACTGGAATACACTCATATTCTGGTTTTTAAAAACCCAAATAGTGCCCCCAGGTTCCTCCTAAGGTTAATATTTGATCATGTATCCTCCTATCAGCATATCCCCATCCAAAGGTACATGAATTTGAGTTCTGCGCATGTTCGACAATCAAGGAATCTTGTAAACATGGCCAAAGGCGAGAGCCACACCACGCCACACTTTTGGAGTGAGGAGGAAACCAACCACTTCATCAGTGTGATGAAAGACACAAACATCCTGGCATTTGGAGACGCTAGAAAGTAGCGGGATAGACAGATCCACAGAAAGGGGAGCGCAAAGTTACGCCAAGCAGGGTTTGTAGCAGACCTTCTCCGTGCGTGGCTGCTTTGATCGCCATATCACCATTGATTACAGTCACCATGGATGCAGAAAGAATTGTGTCATTCTCATTGTGTCACTAGCCGGAATATGGACTTTAACCCCAATATTGGCTGCAGTATACAATATAGCCAGTGTAGCGGCTTTTTTTCTTTTTGCAGAGTGAAACAGTGAAGACCAGAAGCTGCGGGAGGATGCTGAGCAGCATGGACCTGTGGTGTTATAGCACATCGCTGGATTCCTTCCAGCTCTCCTCTCTGACTCACGACCAAGTGAAAAAGTAGAAATAAACACTGCAGCGCGGCTGTAAATATATCTGTCTGCGAGACGGCCTCTGACCCACTGACCCGATTCGTCACAGATGAGCCTTCAGCACTTTCCCGCTACCTGAGCCCGGCCCTGACCCCCCGCTGTCACTTTCATGTGGGAGGCAGCGTTAACTGTTTTTTCTCAAGGTCTTCTCAGGATAAAACTTCTTTCCATTCCATTTTGTGTGTGTGTGTGTGTGTCGCCGGTGCTTTCAATTTTATAAAATCAAGCTTGTAAATCCGTCAGGCGTATTCCTGTGTTCATCTACACGGCAGAACATTCTATCGAGTTCCGCTTGATTCTCCTCGGTGTTGTCAAGGGAACCGAGGTTAATCTGGAGACTTTATGATCGCCGTCCCTCCCGGTCAGCGGCGTTCTCCCTGGAAGATGTTCCGCCATCCAATCAAAGTGTTTTGGCTTGTCCGACTGAGCCGTTTCCCTCCGTGCGGCACTTTGAGCTCTCGGATGTTCAACGGAGCAGAGAGCTGTGAAATATGACGGATGAATTACACCCTGAATTTGCTGTGTTTCGCACCTGATTGGAGCAATAAAGTGTTCCGGATGTCACCAGAAAGTCCTGCTTTCATTTCGAGCTGAGCCGCACAGGTGGATGAGCTAGTAATGACTGCAGCCTTGGTTTTTCGCCATCTGAGATGTGAAATTCATCTTTGAGGGGAGGAAACAGTGTTAAACCACCATAAATAATTGAAACCCGGTGTCTGTGAAGTTCTGCAATGAGTTGTGATTGATAGATTTGAGGAAATGAGTGAAGACCCACAATTGTAGCCAATTGAGGGAGGAGGTCGGTCTCCCAGTTTTAAAGCAGCATTATGCAACTGTTGGGCAGCTGTTGCCTTTGCGGCCAAGAGAGGCAATGGCAAGCGGCGGTGCACAGTGCTCTGCTGGTACCCGAGCAGGAGAAAAGCTGCACACATAATTTCACATAATTTCCCATATTACCCAAACATCTGGAATATGAAGGAATGCTGTGAGATGAGTGGAGCAAAAACCGGATCGCCGGTAATGTCACACACTGTCAAAATCATGCAAGTCAAGCTGGTGGAAGACGAAACTTGCGGTGTCTGATGTTGAATCGTTTGATTATGAATGTAAAGTAGTTGCATCTGATTGCTTTAAAGTCCCTCAGCAGCACCTGTGAGACAGTGGCGTTCATAGACTTTGAAAAGAAAAAAAGGGCACCTACAGCGCATTCTCGCCGATGAAGAGGTCACTTAAGTTCAGCGTGTTTTCGAGGGCACTTCTGTCATGAGGGCAGTTTAACTGCCAAAGGGGGCAATTTCGTGTGTTTTGTCAATCAGGGGGGCACTTTGGCATGCGTTTCTGCCACCCAAGAGGGCACTTAAATGTGTTTTAACCACCAAAGAGGGCATTTAAGTGTTTTTTTCCACCCAAGAGAGCAGTTTAGTGTGTATTGCCAACGAGGAGGGCACTGTAGCAAGCGTTTTTCAGCGTGGGGGGGTGGGGTGGGGGGGGCAGTCCGTGCACACTACTGCTGTGGGATGAAAAAAGAATCTAATCAGACTTCCAGGCTCTTCATTCTCCTGTCATGTCCCAACTACAGAAACGTGAAAAAGTGCTCTTAATGGGATGAAACCTCTCCAACTTGGACTCTCTTGTGAGATTCTGGCTGGCACGGTTGACGGCGCCCCCCCCGTGGGACGCAGTATATCACAGTCTGCGGAGGCGGGTCGCCAGCTCAGCCTTTTACATTTACGGTCCAAAGGCAATGAAAGAGTCAGGTGTTAACGACTCCGCAGCCTGGCTGGTATCACCGCAGATTGTAGGCGTCACCTAATGCTGGGTCGCACCGCTTGATGATTCCTCCCGGTCAAGGTTTCCACTGTGGGAAAATCCGACTTCCTCCACCATGATGGAAAAAAAGGGAAAAAGCGCTCCAGTGATAGAATACAAGCTGTTCAGGAGCCGCAGCACACGTCTATCATTAGTTTTTCACACCTCGTGCACAGGAGGGGACATCAATGACACCGATAATTGCTGTCAAGAACACGGGTGTGTAAGTGCATAGGTGCTGCGCGGCGGTGTGTAATCATCTTCCGTGTGTGTAAAGCTACATCTCTCCGGTGAATAGAGCAGGCAGGTTGATAATTGGAACAATTGTTCCAAACGCTGCTCGTGGTAATGAGTTGGGACGGATCCAACGTGGAGAAATCAGGGCGTAAACAATTGTCGGAGGTGGAGTTTTGGTGTTGAGGTGAAATGATCCGACTGGGCGCCATCGACCCTTCGGTTGGTGAAGGACGGCGAGACGAGAGAGACCTCGGACATGTGTGTTTATGTTTGGGTGCGAAGCTTGGTGATGTGTTTTGAGCAGCTGGATTGCTCAAAACACAGGACTGACTTTTAAAGTTTGGCAGAAGGCTGTAGGATGAGAGAAGCTCTTAATCATTTTATTTGACGCAGCTTTTTCTCCTGCACATCGGCTGGATTCCCATGAAGGTGTTACCTCATTCACACCTTGATGGAATTCCTTCAAGTTTGGTTGAAAACCTGCCAGAACTGCCTTCATTAAATAAAAAATTTAAAAAAGACGATTAAATTAATTCAAATAAAAAATGTTATTTTCTTCAGTGTTTTGTTTAAATTGTCCTCAAATATTTTAATTTCACACACAACTTGCACAGCAGTTCCTTCTTTTTCCTTTCAAACCAAGATTTCTAAAGCTGCTTTCAACAATTTCTCATAATCGCAAAATGAACTTTGGAAGAGCTTCAACTCTCAAAGTTGTCCTCAGTTGTGATGTAACACACACATCTGCAGCTCTAAAATCTTACACTACTCATTCTAATGAAGACAAAGCAGCTCCTGCAGCAGCGAGCAGCTAAAACCACCACAAACTCAGCAGAAGCTGATCAACAGTCTACCAGACCAGACGTATATGAACACACATCCAAACAGATTTCCCAGGTCAATCCATCGCTCAGGCTTGTTAAGCCCTCCTCCATTAGTCAAGCTTATTTTTTTATTTTCTTACTGAACAACAACCATCTGCCGTGATGAGCTGAGCCTGCAGATTTTCGGTCCAACCAAAGACGCCCCAGGTGATTCATTTTTCCTCCGCGCTTGATGGAGTGCCAATCTGCGAAATAACCTGCTGCGGTCTTTGGCTGGATGAGAGTCTGCAGCCGCCGCACTCCACTGCGCGCTCACGCCTCCGTTCCGATAGAGCCGCTCACGCCGAGTCTCGGTGGAGTCATTTGTTGTGCAGAAAAACTGTGTTTTTGCCCCTCCGGAGTGATCAAGCACAAAATCCCAAATGAGGTGCAGCTCATCTGCTCCCCGCCGCACACGTCCATAAAGATGACTGATGGGATGGACGGAACGGGGACGAAATCCCCCGAGGCCGAGGTGAGGCTGCTCGGACGCACATCTGCATTGCTGAATATTGAGCGTTTTTAAAATCAACTGTGTGTTCCGACAATTCAAGCACAGCCTCAGGCTTGTCCAACACTGCCAGCTGCAGTGGAGGCGAGTGAGAAAAGCTCCTCGCTGCATTCAAAGGAACACACCTGGAAATGACGTGTGTGTAAATCTCTTTATAAGTCGCATACGACCCGGAGCTTTTTTTAAACGTTTTTTTTAATTTTGGTTTCGGTTCCTGATTTTAAGCTGAGAAAGGACACGCCAATAAGCCTCACACTTCCTCTTTCTCACAGCAACACACACACACACGCTCGCATTACTCACTTTGGATGGCGGATATCAGGGACGGAGCGGTTGAGGGAGATCCTGTCGCTAACGTAGATGTTGAAGCCGTTCTCCCTGTAGGCCTGGTCCACCCGGTCGGCGTCTGTCAGGGGGAAAGGCTTCCCCTGCTCGCCGTTACCTGTGGCACACACACACTCAGTTCAACATTGAGAATATTGCAATACCTCGACTCTCCACGACTGCACACAATAAGATTTAGTTAAAATATCCTCAGTAGCAATTTAAACCTAATGATTGATCCAATTTCTGCATAACAAAGGTAAGAGACAACAGAAAACGTGGAAAGGCACTAATCAAAACGTCCTGTTGAATCTAAATTAAGATTTTCAAGGAAATTAGTGATTCATGTTTCAACTTTCTATGGATGTTGATGATCAGGGTCGATAATATGAACTCAGGAGGCACAAAACAAATAATTCCCAGGGTTTCTCGCCTGCTGCTCCACAGCCGGGCCCTAAATATAACACAGAGCAGAAGAGCCAAGAGGCTTTTTTTAATAAAAAACAACAACAGAAAAATGAAGGGCTGAGCTTCTCTTTAAAATCTTTGAAGCAGATTATGAAGAAAACACTGGGTCAAAACACACAGGGGTGAATTGTGGGCTAAGGATGGACCAATTACATTTTGGGTGCAGATCCTGTAATCTTTGTGAACAACTTTTTAGTCTCCTTCTGAAAGCAGGATTACGGATTTCCATGAAATTTTGAAACAATCCCATTCTCGGGGCAGATCGGTAGTGCGAGTGTGGTTTAAAGGAGCAACGAAAGCAGAAATACAGATAAAATGTGAAAAATGCAACAACTTCTTCCGGTAATATCCGTTGGTTGACAGGATGGTTCTGAGGTTTAATTTAATTTAAATAAACACATAGATGTGATGTGTGTGTGTGTGTGTGTGTGTGTTTATATGTATGTGTTCAGCCATGTCGCCATTATTATAGTAGAATGCGGTTGGATCACAGAAGCTTCACTGGGTCTAAAGTCTAAAGTCACTTGAGTATAAACTGTGCCAGAAAGGAATCTACCAGCCAAATTGAACACAATAAAAAGATACAGAAATGCTGAAAGCAAAAGCATGAATAAGAAATTAATAAATAATGCAAATATTAGTTAACGACCCTGTCTGTTTGAGTGAAAACGCCGACGTTCACAGTTCATGGAGACACTGATGAAACACGATGAAATAAATATGAACTGTGGGATGAACTGCTTCACACTCCTGCAACTTTATATTGTTCTGACAAAATTAAACGAGAATTAGGAAACCCAGGAGGATAAAAGCAATTCTTATCATTTATGGATGCATTTTTCATTAGGCAGAAATCACCCGCTTCCCCTCCTGAAGGTAACAACTGTGGCAAACAACTCGGGCTCCTGGTGGGTGGTTCTGGGGATGGACCCCCCGTTTCAACTCATTTACATTGTTTGGAAAAACAGTTTGGATTTCCCCGAGCAGGAAATAAAAGGTGATTATTGTGGCAAATAAACCGTATTTATGATGGTGGCACTGCAGTCCGCAGCACAGATTTACACCACCACCTCGGACCAGGAGAGCAATAAGGCCCAGAGAACAGATGAGAGGATGCGCGAGGAGGGCCGTTAGCCGCCGCTTACATGGGAAACAGCCCCCGCTGGTGTTCAATGCACTTCCGACGAGAGGTGGGCGGAGGCCAGAACGTGCCTGAGAGAGTTCAACGCCGTGATATGGATTTTTTTTCCTAATGGAATCCACACACAATCCAGTGAGATCTGATTCTCATACCCATAAATCAGAGGGCTGAGTGGTTGGGAGGCGTTTATGGGAGAGGCCCGGCGTGATCTCCAGTCTTGGGCGGGTCCACTTCACGCGATGTGAACCCGTCATGCTGGTATGTAACACAATGACAAAGTTGTTCTGCAACATGCGCTTTGTCACAAGCGTTCCAAAAATAATTCCCTACCAGACAAAGGACACAACATAGTAACAACGTGCTCTGGACTCAGTGTAGAAGGTTGTTGTCGTTCCTGTTGGACAAGGACGGCCCCCTTGGCAGGGAAGACTAGCCCCACCTTTTCCAAACAATCGGGACGGGTCTCAGAATGTCTCACTGGCCCTACACCTCCATAGTAGATGTTCTTATGCAACTGGCGGTGTGGGGGCCGTGACATTTGTTGAGTACCCACCGGATCGTGCGGCATCCCTCTTGATGGCGTCATAGTTGTGCCAGTCTTTCCTCCGTACGCCGTCTCGTCCCACCTGATTGTCCTTCCCGAAGCGTACCTGTAAATTCATGAGAAAATCTGGTAAGTTAAGACACAATGGTTACCCTCAACCCCCCCCCCAAAGGTGCTGATAGCGTAGGCCGGGCGATCTACACAGTCAATCTTTAATGCATTCACACCCTTGAAAAGCATTCTAAAACCTCAGCATTGCAGTAAACCTTCAACTTGAGCGTTTGAATCTCACAAAAAACAGTAAAATCTTGTGGAAAAAGACACCAAACAGAGAGCAACACCCGGCCCTTCACACGCAGGTCAACTCAGGTGGAGTGCAACACAACTTTCAAGGCTTTTCCCTCTCAAACCGAAGTAATGCACCAGCTTCCAAAAAGGCAACAAATGCACCAAAGCTACAAATGAAGCCGTGAACCCAACGTTGGTGACTTGAATTAGGAATAAGCTCGTAATTGCAACACTTTCCATCTCTCGGGAGCTGGATTTGTCGCCCAGCAGCCCCACGACATTTGTTCGACAGGCAGAAATAAATCCTCATCTTGTGGGAGACAGTCAAGTAAAGCCCCCCCCCCCCCAAAACATGCAAAATCAGCGGTGTGCAAATTTTTTCATAGCTGTTACACACTTGCACAACAGAGCAGCACACCCAATAGGATTTCCCCCCCCCATCAGTATCAGTGTCAGCCAAGAGATTTCTCCAGAGCAGCAGACTCTCACTATCCAGCAGCGTTCTGCCGAGTTTATCCACAGAAAGTGTACTCTTCTATTTCATGCTTGACGACCCTGTGAGGTGAATATAAATGCTGTGACGCACAACTCAGCGGAGGCCTTATATACACAAACGCACACGTACCCAGCACTGACAGACACCAGCAGCTCGGCATACTGAGGCAGAGGCTATTTTTCGCCCCCCCTCCCCGATTCCACTTAGTCATTCTGCACACTGAGTGACTTTCAGTTACTCCGCATCGTGAATTACAGGATCACAGCACAATGGAGAAATAATTAGCTTGATGGGAGGAGGCAATTAGTGAAACACTTTAAATACAAATGGCACCACTAACTGCATGGAATACCATGAATTATTAATCAGACTGCTGCTTCAGAAGGCTATGACACTGAAAATCAAGACAATACAAGTTATAGACACACATAGATTTGATTTGAGTGCGTTTGTGACATGCCCAATGACGTCTGCGCGCCTCTGTTATTGTGGAGTGCTGCATGGAGACTGTCGGCCTTGGGTTGTGCAATTCGCCACCAGCAGTTTGAAAGAACCGGACGCGCTGTGGTGAGGTGGGTCTGCAGAAGTAGTACCAATCCAGTGAGGTTTGAAAGCAGCAAGTCCGACTCTGAGATGCTGTAGAAGGTCAAAGGTTCTCAATGGAGAGCAGCTCGGATTTGTTGCCATGGTATCAATCACAGCTCACAAAAATGAACCTTTAACACATATCTAACAGAAAATTCCCCTGAAAGAAAATATTCCTTGCCGTGCTAGCTACTCCCACTGACTACAGATCAGACATCTTTCTCTTTGGTTGCAGTGATAAAATCACGCAATAAATTAATAATCAATATGGGAATCTTGTTATTCTACAATCATCTGCTGCAGGGGTATTAAAACCTACCTACCAGCACACTTGGCATCACTGATTGATGCTACATCTAGTTTGTTTAATCTATACAAAACCCAAAATGCACATGGGGTATTGAGTGAGGCCGCTCCTCGGTTCTAATTAGCTACCAGAATATCACTTCCTTTTGCAGGGAGACGCCAAGAAATGGAAGTTTACTTTGAATTCTCTGACTCCTCGGATGGATTCTTTTTTTCTCTGCCCTCTCTGTATCATCCCTTCATGTGGGATCAGACTGTCTGGGTCATCCTGACACACAGAACATCGCGAATTGCGTGTGAATGTGAGTGTGATGAGTGCATTTTCCATTATCTGACATCCCCTGCCTTTGCTTTTCCATAGCAGCTGTGTGTGTCTATGTAATACAGTATAATAATAACACTTTCCTTCTTTTTTTGACTTCCTGCCTCCCTTCCCCCACCAATCCTCTCCACTTTGTCAAGACGTTGACATGTTCACTGTGTCACACAAGGACCAGACAAGCAGCAAGAGTCCATCTGTGCAAATTTATACTAGAAAAGAAGTGAGATTGTGCCGCCCCATTTCCTCCTGATTAAAATTTCAGCGCACGTCGCCATGATATTCCTCTGGGGCTTTTCTTGCTGCTCAACGAGACCTTGAAAAACAAGACAAGGAGAGAGGGGAAACTTTTTCAGCTAATATGTGCGCATGTTTAGCTTTGTGGGAGCGGAACGTGGGCGGGTGTTTAAAAACGAAGTAAAGTAATTGAGACAGACAGTGAAACGCAGATCAAGTCTGAAATAAACAGAATAATCTTGAGGAACAGATGGGGAACGCATTGGGTGTAGAGAAAAGCAAGGTGAGGCCAATCTCTGCAGTGAGAGCCGCAGGTTTGCTCGACTCTAGCTCCAACTTTAGGTGTCCTAGATTATTAGTGTTTAATTTGATGGCTGTCATGTCTAGTAGTCCCAATTTGAGGAGTTACTGACCTCAAATGACTGTGATTGAGGATTTCCATAGCTGCGAGAAAATACCTGTACATCCAACGCCCAAAACACTGTGGATGTAAAACAATGCTTGAAATTCCAGTCTGGATATGTTATGAATAACACTGCCGATGAATGAATAACTCTTTTGTAAACTGGTTCCTCAAAGGGCTCCACTGGTCTATACAACATGCAGGTTGGGTTGTTTAATATTTTCCATACAGCCTCCGTCAGCCTAACAACGGCACAGTAGGGATATTTATTTTGAAGGATTGTGGGCGGCAGATGTAGGGGAAGCCCTATTCCACCACACTCTACCTCCAGTAAGGCAATCACAGAAGAGCTTGTCATACTAAATGTGACCGACAGCTGTCACCTCACCCGAATGCGCACTTTGAGCTACCGGTTAGATCCTCTGACAAGTGGTCAATGTAGGTTTGTATTCTATTGACGGATTTGAGATCGGGCAGGGGGACTATTTCCACTTCAATACAGTGTTATTGACTTTCTGGTAAGATGGAACTCATTCCCCCCCCCCCCCGAGAAAACAGTTCAAAGACTATCATTGAGAAGCATGGTGGGGTGTGCCTTAAAAAAAACCCTTCAATTCTAAAAAGCATCTTCCCTGTATTTACTTGGTTTCGGATCAATACCAAATACCAAATTGGGCATACCAACAGATGCCCAATACTACTCGTACCAACAGTATTTGATTTTTGTCCCGCTCCAGTTAAGTGACTTCTAAAAATGGCTTCATTGTGGTTTAGTAACTGCCCTGATTCGGGGAAAATAGGTTAACTGTTTACCAGATTTAACCCCTAAGCAAGCAGACCATCAAATTGGTGAAATTATTATGGTCTGAGCCATGCCACATAGAAGGTATCTGTCCAGTTTCCCCAAATAGTTTGATTCGAGATTCTAAATCGCTCAAAGGTGTGAATAGTTGTCTGTTTCAATGTGTCAGCCCTGTGATTGACTGGCGAGCTGCTCTCACCTCTCACCCAGTGGTAGCCGGGATGGACTCCAGCCCCCATGACCCCACTGAAGGATAAGCATTGTGGCTGATTGATGGATGAATACTGAAATGCAGTCAAGGTGCCGCAGTAATTCCTAATCTAAGACAACCTCGGTTCTACCATGAGACTACGCACCAGGAACTATATGATCCCGTCCAGATGAGGCGGCAAAGCAGAGCCGAAAACAGGCCAGTGCCGAACAGTGGTCTGTTTCTGCGCTGTACTACACAGCGCAGTATCGCCTTCCTCTAGTCTTCTAATCACCGTCATCTGAAAGCAGAGGCTCCATGCTGCCTCAAACTCATTCGACTCGAGGCACTTTTCCGCTCTATTAATATTCAAGGAACAGCACAAACACACTGATGGGACATCGGAGGGACACGATACACACAGGCCATCCAACACGAATTCATTAACTTACAGGCCCCATACCGTCTTGAAGGCGAAGCTCCAGAGTGGCACATATTTGAGCTAAAAGTGCGAAAATCGAGAAGAGAAAAGAGATGAGGCAAGAATAGGGATGTAACTCGTGTCACCTGGCAGCGTGATTCCTCATTAAATTTAATGTAGCCTTTTAGTGGTCTATTTAAGTGATGACAAAAGGCCACGTGTCAGTCAGTGTTTGCACAGGGATTCACAAAAGACAGACGGCGAGCATCCGTTAACAAACCTGTGCGGGCATTCACAAATCAAACTAAAATTAGACAGAGCTCGTGTCCGCCGACAGGAGACGCCTTCATGAGTATTCACATTCCTGAAGGTTAGCACGCTGAACCTGCGCCTCCTTCCACAATGAGACCATCTATGGGGGAATTCATCAGAGCCGCATTACAAGCTCCAGCCGTTTCTGTATTCAGTCCAGCAGCCAAAAATGTCGCCAATATCTCACCTCAAGCATGTCAGAGGAGTTATCAAATTCTAGCTCATGCATAAAACACCCATTTTGTCATAGACGTTGCATATAAGAGCGTCTATGCTCGCTGATTTGTTATCACGGACGGAACCCAAGTGCAGAATTGTGGTTATTGCACGTGATTGCAGTCGATTTTCTATGAAGTTTTCTCGAAAATTGGCCTCACATCCATAACATAACTGACACAGACAAACTATATAAAGATAGAGATGATATAAAGATAACCTCCTTGGCAGAGGTAATGAGATTCTGGGGTAAAGTTGGGTTCAGCGATAGTGAAGCTGTGCAACTAAAACTGTTTGTCTTCTGAGAAACCAAACCTCATCTATCATTTTAAGGGCTGAGTGCAACAAACGCCGAGTCATTAAAACAATTTAATTGCTAAAATGTGGAATGTCACCTGAATTAGGACAACAGAGGAGGCCCCGACATTGGCGTCAGACAGCGGTCCATCCATTTTTTGATCCGGGTGACCCTCATGGAGGGATTTACAGATTACGACAAGCCTCTGAAACGCTGGCTGCCTAACCTCATTTCTATGCTGCTGTGGTCCTCTGTTAATCTGCCCGACAGCAGATTATGTTTGCTATTCAGTGAGATAGAGCGGGATTGGTAGTGCTGCTGTGGGTTTAGACTCTGGGCAGCTGTTGTAGGACATTATGCGGTAATACAGCTCTGTCACAACAAGGAAACCTGGGCAAAGTTGTTTTCTTAACCTGCTTCATTTTGACTTGAAGCAGTATTTAAAGGCTGTGGAGTTATAAAACATAAAAACAAGGCCACTCCAATTCCCCCCTGCTGTAATCCGGTCATTGTTATTCCTTCACTGCCCATCCTCAGATGCAGATATGATCTGCCGTTGTCCCATACGTCAAGGGCGGTCTGCTGATGTCTTTATTTTTCCATGGCAGCGAACTCATCAAAGTTGAGATTTGTTTTTTAGTATCATCATTATTTGGTCTGTCTATAAAAACGAACAAAAAGTCGTCCTTGGCTTTGTGTCAGCTGTGCCCAGGCCGGCGGTGCTGAGGTTCCAGCGCCACCCAGATGGATTCAGACTCCCAGAAAGTCCTTTTTAAGAGGTACAGTGCCAAGGTGTCGTTGCTGTCACCCGTGAATGATCACCCTGAGTGTGCTGGTGAAAGGAACGGGAAGAATAAGGGCTGCGGAGAGCAAGTTTTGTTTTGTTTTGTTTTCTCCTTGCTAATTCGTTTACTTGCCCGCTACCCAAGACCTTGAGAAATTGGGATTGTATTAAATCCCGATGAGTGAGTTTGGCCAAATTGCTAGCAACTGTAAGGGGCATTGTTCTAACATAGGGCAGGTGTTGAAAGCCCTTTCCGGATGCATACACCAGGATTAACGCAAGCCCAGCGTTGAGGAGGTGGTACTGTGTGCCTGGTAGAAACATGTCTGCTCACTCTCTGAGGAGGACAAATCTGACCACCACGGGTCAATCACTCCCCTCTCGGTTTCCTCCCCCACCACCCGCAATCTGCCAGCAGCTCAGAGTAGCGTAGGGGGGGAAGCTATCCTATTCTTTTTTTCTTCACTTCTCTGTTATGTCGGATCACACGTATCAACCTCAACCCACCGAGATGCAATTACCCATCTTTCCTGTTCCACCTCAGCCTCTGCTCCACCTCCTCCGCCGAGCTCATTCTCCACCGACGCTACCTCCTCAGACAAGTCAATTTGTCCTGAGCGTCCCGGCTCATAGACGGAAACACAAGCTACCGACGCTCTCTCTAAAAATAGTCCCCTGTAGCTAACTTCCACCTACACGCATCCAAGGAGCCATTTATGTCAAACTAATCTGAATCACAGCATATGCCACTGATGCAGAAAAAAGTGGATTATTGCCCATCTTTCCTCATTTTTGGTGTCAGCTGTTGAAGATTTGGAAATGTTGGACCCCCAATTGGAGAACACAGACGGCCAAAGGCTTTTGACTCTTTCGATATTCGATATATCTGTCTGGCAAAAATCCAACTGAGGAATTCATGAGTTACCCGATCTTCCTGAAGGTATGATCAATCGGCTGATGGAGGACTAGTGGCAGGAAACATGCATAAATAAGCAATGAAGGGCAAAGGAAATAAACCGGGAGAAAAAACTACTTCCCCAAAAAACCTTTTGACACCATTAGGAAAACAGCCACCGGCAGTGACTGCATTACTGAACCCTTCTGTTGTTTGGTGTATTTTTTTTTTCTTAATCCTCAGAGAAATACTGAGCTACAGAAAAGCCAGTTGGGATTTTTTGTGTGTGGATCTACTCCAAATCCCTCTTTCTGTCCCCTGGGCTCCAACTCCAGCGCACATAGTTGAGGTTCTCCGAGCAGAGATTGAGGCACTGAGACCTCCCTGGAAGTGGAGGCCTGCGGGCTGCTACACAGCCTCTCATCTCCCAACAGGAGTCATTATCCACAGCTCTGCTGTGACCAGAGATACCAGGCAGAGGGCTGGACAAAGGCCATGACAGATGGCTGCTTCTCTGCAGTCTGCAGGCACAGAAATGTGTTTAATTCTTGGATACATGACACCCAAATACAAAATAAGGCTATTTCGAGACTTCCATGTTGTGTAAACTGTTTTACCCCTCGCAGGATGTGTACACTGCAGAAAACCATGATTTAGTGTTTTTCATCTCCACTGCCATTGATGCCAACAAGCCCTGACCTAAACCGGTCTGCTGCCAAATAACTGCTCTATTAAACATGTTGTTGCAGCATTTGTGAGGCTTTGTTCAATGGTAAAAAACATCAATCAAAATGAACATGACATCAGTGTTGGGATCATACAAATGTGGAGACAGCATAAAGAGGAATACATTAAAACTAAAACTGGACGTTGGACAGATGTGAGGTAACTACTAATTCAGGCAGTGTTACGTGAGTATCTATCATGTTTCACCAATTCTGTGTCTAAGTGGCATCCAGACAGAGGAAAATTCCATGCAATGTTGTGAAGGACAGGGAAGGCAAAAGGTGTTAAGGAGATTCAGCCAGGTTTTGTTACACCATGACACTATTAAATGATCAATTCTCAAGAGATTTTTTGGTTATCTTGGCAGAGGGATGGAGAGCTCCTCTAGTTTCCCAATGCAGACAGCAGAGCCATCCCAGCTGGTGTGACACAATGTTACACCATTCCGCTTGGATTAAAAAATTGAATTTTAACAGCAGACATAGTGAGATAGATGTGTAATTTACAACTGTGTTGGCAGTGTCATGATTATAGCCCCCGCTGGCCTCCGTCCAAACCCATCTGAGAAAAGTGCTGCTCAAATATATCTCCTTATTATCATGTCTGAAGGTGAGGAGGCAGAAAAATGTTGAAGAGCTGATGAACCTTCCAGAAGAGCAGCTTCCTCTCAATCCAAACCAGACAGCAGACCACCCCCCAAGTGGTGAATGTCAAGCAGTGCAGTTCAGTCACAGACTCACTGTGCTGGTGTCCTTCAGCGTGGCACCGAGTCCCTCGTAGGATGCTATTTTCAGAGAAATGCCAAAGGAGACAGCATTTCTCCACAAAGAGCTAATCACACTTAAAGCTTTCAGCCTGTGTTCTTATTTTTGAGAGTGTAACCTGGGTTTACTGAAGGTTATTCACATTGCCTACAATCACAACTTAAAAAAAAAAACAGATTAGGGAAGAACAATTTCCAATTACTAATGTGAAAAGAAGGTAGCAACCTTGGTAGAGGTTCCTACTAAAGGTAAAGGTAAAATCAAACTTTGGCTGACAGGAATTAATATGGCGTGACTTTGAGCAGAACACCACTATGCAATTAAGAGAAATAATCTAAAATAAGATCTTTTATTAGCTGCTTCTGTTTGCATTCTGATGAAGTGGTCACGTTATTCAAAACAGCAGACTCTATTCATTAAATTAATCCATCCTTAGCAGCACATTGTGTACTCATTCAAACCCTTACATTCCCATTCCCTTGGTGCCTCTTCACCAACGCTTACCTCTGTGAGTCAGTTTCTGTTATCTCTACCTAACATTGCATCTATTTTGGCCCATTTGCGGTTGTAGTCTGTGTTAACTGACACTGTAATCTAACAGCTGTATTCATCCAAAACACTGTTTGTTTGTTGCAGCCACAATCACTGTTTTCTGTTTCTGTTGTCAATTATCGGCACTGAAACAAAAACTATTGGCGGTTCAACATCTCCACGTCTTTTAAACTGTCAGTCAGAGTATAAAAAAACAATTCAAAGACATCTCTTTCTGTGTTTTGGGAACGATGACGGGCACTCATCATGGTTAATCCTGTCATCTGTGGTAAAAATAATTATGCCAATCAAAATCTGAATCATTTGCGGGCTTTTGTCCTTCCACAGTACTAAAACTGTTAATTTCGATTATTTGGATGGGTTTGGTGAGGGGGCGATTCACTGGAGACCAACACCACCAGACGTTTTTCAAAGCAGAGAGTGGTTTAGTTTTCAAAGCAGCTGCTGCTGCCATGGTTGCAGCATTCCTCCCTGCGGTGGCATTGGTCGACTCGTTATTGGTCCCGACGCTCATTAGATCGATTCTGTTTCCGACGTGGAAAAGCGCCGCTTCATTTCATAATACCAAATGAATCCATCAGCTCAGCGGCACGAGCAAACTCACAGGTCAGACAGCGTTTGTGCTGGAATTAAAATCTTGGCCGGTGGAATACTCCGTCATAACCGGCTCATACATTATCCCAGTTAGTCTCCTCGTCATCCCCCGAGTGGTTCCAGTCACCAGGTTCAGGTCACCTTCTCCAACCTCCATCACCCATCTCCCCTGACCATCCTGTTGGCAAGCCCTTCTCCAGACCTATTCTCCTGCCGCAGGGTTTGGCAGTGTTCGACCAGGGCGGGACGGTGACGGCGAGGGGTCGGCGGGCAGATGTGGCTTACACAGTGATCAGCAAATCAGTTATCTCAGTGGCCCTAATCCCGCTCGCATCCCTGCACATAGTGCCCTGCAGCCTCCTCGTCCTGATGGCTTTGCTGTGCTGTGCCAAGCCCCAGAGAGCCTGAGGCGAACTGCTCCTTCCCGCTGCTGGTTAGGAGCAGTGAATCAATGCGCCCAGCAGGGATAGCTTTTACAGCCCCTCCGGAAGGCAATTATAAAAATTTGTCAGTGAGGGAACAATCAGGCCATAGGATAATCGCTCCGGGTTCAGCCAACAACAGCCCCAACATTAATGTGGAACAAAATGGACAGAGACGATGTTACAAAGCAGTAAAAAAAAAAAAAGCCACTGTCTGGTTGGTAATGAAATAACATGCTGTAAATCTAGCAAACCTGTTTCGTCCGGCTGCCTCACATCACCGCCGAGATTAATGAAGCAGCGGTTCACCTGAGCGGAATACAAGCAGAAATGACTCATCAGATTCGAGATTAAAGCACCAAGCCATGTCCCTTAAAAGGTCAGTTCATATTTCAAGCCATGCAGAATGTCGTGGACTCAGGTTTTTTTTAAGATATCCATCACCGAATAACAGTAATAGCGAAGTTTGGTTGTAAGCCTTTACATCTCGGGAGCAGGCTGCTTTTCATCGTGCTTCATTTGAAATAAATCCCCTTGTAATAGAAAAATCAAAGCTCAAAGGTCACCTTGGGAGCTTTTCAAAGAGTCCATCTATATTTCAATCTTCAGTCAGCGAAGGAATTGATTCCCTTTGCTTATTTCATCAGGAAATCAGATTAAAATCCAATCCGCTTTGGGTGCTGGCGAACTGTGTTTGACGTGTTTGAGATATTTCATGGACTAATCAAACGACGTGCAACACATTCACTCTCAACTCTCAGAAGTCTGCTTTGGATTAGCAGTTTTATTTAGATTTAGTCTCTTCCAAAAATGGACCAAAGACTATCCCAGAAAGGAAATGCACTTGGACATTCAAGTTTTCGGTCAATCTTTGGACTGTGATTTCGCTGGCTACAGATCACCATGTCCCTTTATTTTAGAAAAACATTTGTCAAATACAAAGATCTTTGAATCTGCATCTTCTCATTGATTAGCATTAGCGATTAGCGCACTCCATCCAAGTAATTAATGGTCAATGCCGACTTAAGTGAGAAAATGAAGCTCCTTTTCAAGAGATTTATTTGCTCACTTAAAATGACATGAGTGTGTTTAGGTCTTCCATTGATGGGCTGATTGAGTGTCAAGTCTTCAATACAGACAATGTGTCAATAATTTTCTCATTTTGATTCAAATTGGACATGGATTCATTTTGTGGCTGAGGGAAACAACACTCTAAGTAGAACTTGGCAGGACACTTTATGCAATAAGTCGATAAACCAGTTACAATTAGCAACACCGGAACGTTGGGTTTAAAAATAACCAAACCGCAGGCAAACAGGCTCTTCTGCGCCCTTCTCAAATATCAGTCGTACCCACATGGTGCAAAGGTCTGAAAACACAGAGGGACCCTCATTGACCCTCCTCCCCCCACAGGGAGAACGACTCAACACGCTGCCAGTGCAATTAGACACTTGTTGACACCGGCGACATCTTCATCAGCAGCATGTGAAGATTTTCACGACCTGCAAAGAGGTGCATTTTTGGGTTTTTTTTCGTTTTCCCCCTTCTCCACAGCATGACACGCTCATCAAGAGCTTAAGCCACACGTGTCAGTCACGCAGCGGTAGTTGAAAGCAAGTACTGCAAATCGCATTTCCACAGGCGGCGACATGAGTGAGTCACCAATTAGCAGCATGTGTCACACCGCCTCGAAGGCCCACATCCAACACATCTGGATAAATTACCATTATATGACATTTTACGGCTGCGTCGAGGTAGCAAACGGTCATGTTGCACTATCCCCACAGTGTGACAAACAAAAAAATAGCGATATTAATATAACTGTTTACTCTTCTGAAAATCAGGGCTTCGTGTCATCAATAAACTTTAGCTATGGAGAACAATTGAACAGTGAAGAGATGCCGATGTTATATGTTCTACTTACTGTTCCAATATAGTATGAGGCGCTTCAGCTCGATAACAGCAACACTTAGCCTTTGCGTCGCTTACCTTCTCCTCACCCACACAGCTTGTTTTTTCATGCCTCGTTTTACAGGCCTAATCAATGCCAATGAAAATATTATACAAGATGATCATGGAGAAAAGGAGATTTCCCATGACTGAGATCCAAGATTGAGGGGTGGAGGGGGGTTGGTATGTGTGCATGTGTGTGAGTTTGCGAGTGTGTAATGATCAAAGCCTCATAAGTACTAACAGTGACATCACCTGCTGTTCCTCCGAGTCTCTCAGTGAGGAAGGCCACGGTCTAGCAGAGCAAAAAATGCAGCAATTTCTGCCAGAGACGGCACGTCAATCTTCAAACAGCTGTTCAGAAGTGCTGGTGTGGCTCCAATTTGATTGCTGGAAAGTGCTTTAAGACTACGAAAGCAGAGGCAAAGGCGGCGGCTCAAACCCTGCTTCTGAAGCTCTCTGAACTATAGGAAACATCTATTGCGCCATGATCTGTCAAAATGACATGCGGGTGTCGCACTTCACAGGGAAGCGGGGCAGCGGTAGCCTAATGGTGGGAGAAGAAAGGACCTATTCCGGGACTTTGGTCGTCAGGAACGGGATTGTGGAAACACGGATAAGGAAAGCTGTAGACGACTGCCACTGAGCGAGGAGGATCACTGCACTTACATCACGTGCCGGCAAGGTTATTCGGGGTAATCGGGCCAAACATGAAGCTCTTTCCCTTCAAATTCTCTTTATATCTGTTAATTGCAGGTGGAGGAATCATTGACATTGAGGAATCAATGACATTGCTGGCGTTTACTGACTATAGTACTATCAACCAACAGTGTGATCTTACAATCTTCAAATGTGTATCCACGGGACACATTATCCACATTATAGCGTTTATCTAGCATGTTAGATACATGAGCCACTCCCCTCATGTTCTGACTGTGAAGATGTGTGACATTGAAGGAGCATAATGGCTCGTTTGGTGTTCAACAACTAGCTAGTCCAGTGTTAGTTAGACAGAACACACCGGATGCAGTTATAATGCAGGTCTCCATCCACATGAATATTCCAAACAGAAGTTTTATCTCTTGTTTTGTTGTTTGCACAAATTATTCTCAGTGCTTTCTGATTAACATTCCTGGATTCAACTTCCTGTCCAAAGAGAGCAGCACCACTGCAGCGCTCAGGTGTTTCTAAGTAGTTACACAGCTGAGTGAAGAACATGCAGTAGCAGCAGCCCGCCTTGGGATCCCCCACTCCCATGATGCTTAGTTGATTAAACCATCATGACTACGCTTCGCCTTATCACCTGATCTCTTTACTGCTGTGCAGCCAGGCAGGCAGCATGGAAAAGATACGGCTTTGTCTTTGCCACGCACACACACACACACAAACAGACAAACACACATATGTACACACAGGGCTTTTATCTCACGAAGCCCACAGCAAACTGCCTTTAAATGCCGGAGAGTAGAAGCCACACACTTCACGGGTATATCAAATGGATGAGGAAAAACAGAATTATCTCTCTGGGAAAAAAAAGAATATATAGTCCCTTCAGAAAGATAAACTAATCAGAGGTCAGGTGCTTCGGTCAAGTAGTTTCTCAGCAAGGAAAAAGGCACACACACTCCTGGCAAACAATACAGCACATCACAGAATAAAGGCTTCTTGATGTGAAGAGCAGCTCAGCTTCATTTACTCCGAAGTGTTCAGCGTGTCCTCACTGCTGAGAGTTAATCAGGGACATTTTACAGTTCAGAGAGTCAGCTAATGAGTAACCGTGATGGTAACTGCAGTTAACCTTTATATCATCACCAGCTGTAATCATAAGAGTACAAAGTTCAGAGGTGATTAAGTATGGAACACAGATAGTGGCTTACCAGAGGCACCCACTACACGGGAGGGAAATTCGGAGCCCCAAATTGTTTTTATATTTGTTGAAAACACTGAAGATACCTTTGAAAGGAAAACATAACTGTGTAGATTAAGATTTACTTCAAACATAACATATCCACTACCTACTAAACCTCCTTATATCCATCGGGACATAATACTGTAGGATCTTAGTAGTCTGTAGGACCAGTTACACCAGCAACAGAGACAGGCTCTATTTGTAATTCTAGGTCACTCACAATCACAACAATATGGAGATGAACCATGTGGCCAAAGCAGCTGTTCGATCTTTATCATGAGTAGGCCCCTATCTGGCACTCGCCAAAGTAAACTTCATTCAGATATGTTTCATTCAACTGCCAAGAGGCATGACTGGAAGTCCCAGAAATACATTTGACTGTACTTTCTGGCAGCAGTGTGGTAAGCATCACCAAATTCAATTTTTTTCTTTTTTTTGAATGACTGGAAGTTTTGAAGATGAATGGCTAAAGTCTACAGTTCAGGCATTCCCTGCTTGAAAGGGTAGAAAATTGACCTTGGATAGGTGAACTGCTGTGCTGGCCAGCCTCAAGCCTTCCAAAGCGCTGCAGGAATCACAAGAATTAAACTCTATTTTCAGGCAGATCCTTAGCACTGTTTCTATCGGGAAGTATCGGCATCCAGAGTGGGAAGAGTATTTGGTCCAAACTCATCAGAAGATAAATAAATACGAGTGCATCTGATTCTCTGTAAGGCACAGCGCAATGCGGGCCTGAAATTAGTGTCCAGGGATTATCTTAATCATCTGAACACAAAAAAAATGCAGCTCCATAACCCACGTGGCTGTAATTAAAAGCCTGATTCCTCGCTCCGTATCCACAGGCTGTCTGCTGCACCTGTCCCTCATTTGGCTCCTCGCGCCGATCTGGGGCAGCCGATCCCTGACAGGCATACCGAGCAGCCTCTGCATGCGCTCACTGGGCGCCGCAGCCAGCAGCCAGTCAACGTCTGCCTTGTGCGAGGAACCTGGGGAGGAAATACGCTCCAACAAAGCCAGCCTGCGAACAAACACCTCTTTTACCCGCTCGTTGTGCTGCTTCTTTTTTTTTCTCCCTCCTCCCGAGGTGTTTTATCCTCCTGCCTTCGTCTTCCTCTCGCAGCTCTGAGTGATAAAGTGCAGTGACTCAAGTCTGTGGCGAGGAACTCCACTTGTCTTTGCAAATGACTTTCACCCCTCAGTCTCCCTCGTTTCCAGAGGCTTAACGCATTCCAGATAAAATCTCATTTCCCAGTCCGGCAGCACATCTAGTGCACAGCTCAGCCAGGTGAGAAGAATGGGATGGACATCCGTCATTAGCGGGACTCACCTCTAAGCCAGCCGGCATGATGCAAGGTTGCACCAAGAATTTTCTCCATCTAGACGTGTGGATAGTCCCTTCTGAACGCTTCTTGCTCAGCTCTGCACCAACCCAGACTGCATTTCTTTGCTCATTTCAACAGATACCTTGCTAATTGTTGGTTGATTAACAAATAGCGGTGAAAAATAAGATCTCCTCCATGAGATCAGAGGTGCAAGGACATTTTGTGGTGACAGTGATTCATTTTCATCTAAGATCCTCCACTGCCATCTCTTCTGTCAACGTTTCTGTGACTTCTGCTGCTGTAAAGACGTAGCCTCTTTCACTCCATAAATGCAGAATTCATTGACATCTCGGCAAATAAAAAAGAAGATAAACAGCTGCGTGGTCCTGGTTTTATGCAAGAATATCAGCTGCTCAGATCTTGGTTCACAACGAACTGGAAAAGATGCAGATTGTAAACAACCAAAGATCAGCAGTGGTTTGTCAGCAACGGCCGATGTTGGTCCAGCTGAAGCTGAAATCCCGCCCCACACTGACACCTCCCCATCACAGGCCGTAAGGGGGACTAATTAGTTCTCTCCCCATATCAGCTGATCCAACATTTTGAGTCCGAATTCAGCAATGGTACGAGATGTTTGGAAGTGACCAGCACGTGACTGCTGCTGAGGGACAGGTACACTACAATTATCTACATCTCACCTCATGACGAGGCAAAGGCAAAATAAATCCAAGTTGTCCTTTCAGCGATAAAAGCAGCGTGAAAAAGCCCCAAATGAACTCACAACTATTATCATAAACCACGCTAAATTGTTTTAATCCTGCACCCCCCCAGCCTCTCTAATTGCTCTTAACCTCACAGGATTCATAGAGTTAATGTGATTTCCTTAATTGCGAAGAGCGCCCGTTCCTCGTTTGGAGTCATATGAGGGAATTCGAAGCCTTCTCAATTTACTCTTCGAAATACGCTGTGAGGAGACTTTTTCCCCCCTTAAATGCATTTTCTTCAATCCCTTATGCACGTGCAGCACGATCCACATGAGCTGCTTTGCGAGGGCAGCCTAAATCCGTTCAATTTCAATTTTGTTTCTGTGCACTTTGGATTCACGCTTCCTGAAGGTGCAGCCCAGAGGTCTCGGAAATAGCTACATGTAACATTGTTCCCTCTCACCCACATGATGTCAATAGAACAGAAGGGAGAGATTTTTCACAGAACCACGAGGCCAAACCCTTATTCAACTTTAATGTTTATCAGGATAACAGCAGAGAGGAAACAGACAGGCTGCTGCAGGTTGAACACTTCGCCGCCGCTCCAGCGCCAAGAAGGCGGCTGGGACTGGGCCTTCCAGACGATTGTACCCAGGCATGGGAAATCTGGGACATTTAAATGACTTTATATGTCTGGCTTGGCCCACTTCCTGGAATTTTGCTTCCGTGATGAGAAACATGTCAACTTCTTCCCCTCACATTTCGTCCTCCAGTAAACCATTCCTGTAATGACCTGCATTGTTTGCAAAGCTTCTGCTTATCTGTCGTGGCGGGCGGCGACGCCATTTTCCTCCTTCATTGTCTCCATCACGGGCAACAAAGCTTCATGTTTGTGTGCCTATTTCAGTTGCTGTTTCCACCACTAATACGCTTCCTTCGGTCCAGCCAGCTTGTCCTGTGAAGGTCTCTCGTCTACGGGCCTCTAAAATCCACTCATCCATTAAACTCAACGACTTCATCAAAATTGTTTCACTGATGCTGCGACACCCAACAGCAGCTGTCAGGGAGTTTTGACAATTGTCCAGATGCTCTGCGATGTTCCCTGCAACTTCACGCCCCACTTGGCCTTGATGGAACATGGATCGGGTACAAGATTGAGTTGGAATCTCCTGGATCAGACTATGGTGGACGGTGTATGATGGTATGTATCATGTCAAGACCAAACCAAAGAAAAGACAGGATGTGGAGTTATGCAAGCCTCAGTACTGTACAAAAAGGGCAAATACTCTTGACCCACAGCTTAATGGCCAGATGACAGGAAGTACTGGGACAATCGGGTTCAATGGATCTTCTTCCAGGGTCTTAAACTTTTCCAACTGAGTCAGCATGAATTTTAACTTATCAAACACTGGAGGCTTTCTACAAAGGAGCAGGCACACTGGTATAGGGGAGAGTATGATGGTTTTGAATGTTAATAAAATTCATGTGAAGGCACCGTGACTCCCGGCTTAGCTCTTGTCACAGTGTTTCACTCAGCTGGAGTGACTGCTGTCAATCACACACTCGAAAAAGCACCAAAAAAGCAACCCCCCCAAATACGAGTGCCGAGACGCTGCCAAGCGAAGCCGCAGCACACATGCAGTTATTCCAATGAATTATTTCACTGGGTCTGTGTTGCTTGGTCTCGCAGTCTAATTATAGCTAACACAAGTTCTTCAGAAGAGTCTTTTTTTTTTTCCTTTAAGAAGAAAATGAACAGAGCAACAGGGCTGTGTTTATTTTTCCTCAAAGGACAAATGTCAAACTTTTCAATGTTTTTTAAAGCCCACGGGAGCCCTGGAGGACAGAGGGGTCAAACAAATATCTGATTTGCATTGTGACTGTGGGGCAGGAATACATCACAGGCAGACAGCTGGGGAATTCACAATCAGCCCGACGCGCTGGGGGTATTTATTCAGAAAATCAGTTTGTTCTTGAGTGATAATTTGCCGAGCAAACTGTGGCGCGGGCAATCTCCATCTTGCAAGAGCACAAAGTGGAAATTAAAAGATGTTCTTGCAATGTTTTTCAGCGGGCATTTCTCCTTGTCCTGAGATGTTCTACATAGATGTCCTTGTTTACTTTGAGCTATGCTCATTAATAAGACCAGACTGTCGCCAACTGACCTTCCACCGGCTCTAAAAGCAGTATATATATGAGAGTGTATGCCTCAGTGTGTGTGAGTCAGGGAGGTTTGGCTGTACATGTGCGAGAGGCGAAACGCACAAGGTCCTGCGGTGATGAATGTGCAGTAATGCAGCCTACAGTGTGTGGCTCATAAACGTAGCCTCCGGTGTACAGAAGCCTGTATGATTCTCGTTTCTCTGTGACAGGGCCGTGAATCTTTGCCAAATTTCCTTTCAAGAGCCCACTTTATCTTCTCGACTTCTATAAGGCCTGATTGCATCTAGTTTACAGGGAGGAAAATCCAGTTGCTCCAAAAAACTGGGAGCCAATCTGATAAACACACACTGTACAAATATCCCCTACCATAGGTTCCATATATATAATTTATGTAACTCATGGCATTTTCAGTTCATTATTAATTATATTTAGCAATTCTTAGTCATTTCATAATTTAATTTCTATTAAACATATTATAAGGTCAGTCAAATGTATAATTGAATTAATATTTTCACTGGTACTGTTTGCACAGCCATTGGTATTTCACAAATGTTCATAGTGTCATATTTGTTTCCAGGTGCTAAAGATAAAGATGAGCAACCATGGAGGAAGTGCTTTTTCGGGAACATGGGTCAGCCCTCAACTCCAGCAGACTGGGAAGGTTTTCCTGGAGAATCTAAACATTCATTTGCACATTCCTGCACATCCTATGCCGTCCATCTGGCTGTAGTGGCTGAATGTATTTTTACTTCCACTAAAGAGGTTATGTTTTCTGTGTCCACACACTCAAATTAAAGCTGGATGGCTGTTTTTATATAAATAAATTATAAGCCGCTTGCTGCAGCTAAAGATGGGCAGATACTGTATGGATTAAGTCAGATTGTGATGGGAAATAGTCTGATTATAGAATCAGATTGCTTGTGGTCTGGCCAGCTGTTTGTGGGGGTCACAGCATCAGAACTGGCTACAGTGGTCAACATGTCGAACATGTCCGAGATACCAGAAAACCAAGAATCTGATTTTCACCAGCGCTGCTGACAAAACGTGTCTCAGAGGCTACTGTAATTACTGGCTGAACTGGTCTTGTGACATCATCATGAGCCCATAAACGACCGTGACATGGCGAGTTAATATCCATAACTGGATGTTCTGTTGTACTCTCAAATCTACTGGCAGAATTTCTCAATGCAGCTGATTGTTCTATCCAAACCTGGTTTTGTTGGTGACTACTGCTCTTAATTTCCTCAGGGTCTCTGTACTTGTGCTGCGACCCATTGGAATACTGACCATTCTTTTGAGTGTTAGTGACTCTCTGTCTACAATTAAATGAAATTGTCCTGTAGATAGAACACGTCGACACAGTCTTTGGAAAAGCCGGAGAAGAATAAGTAGCAGCAGCATGTTTTAAGAGCGCGCACGGAAGCCCACCTAAACCATGGAGCCCCTCTGGTATTGTGATAATACTGGAGCATACGGTGCCTGCGGTGATTCCCTCGTTTGTAATCCCTCATCTGTGTCACTTCTATCTCACACAGATCTGCTGAGTGAGTGTTTAATTACAGCCACATAAGGCGTCTTAGGTTGTGGTGTGTTTGGCACACGTCAGGCATTTGTTGGGACACGCCGGCGTCTCAGCCCGGCGCAGATCTTCCTCCAGGTTTGTCAGCCGGTTTGCCGGGCTGCACAGCAGGCTGCAGCTCCAGCGACAAGCCTCTTTTTTTCTCCTCCCTTCCTAATTCTACCCGCTGCTCTCATCTGCTCTAACCCTCACTGAACCTGAGCTGCTGGAACAGGCAGGAGCAGAGGAGTGTGAACTTTCTGGAGATAGGCACGTTCACCAGGCCGGCATGAATTAAAATCATACAGCTAGCGTTTGCGTAGGTCTGCAACGGCGGAGCTTATAGCCGCTGAAAGGTGCTTTTGATGGACACGTTTGGGTCAAGCGCGTCCGTGTATGTAGAAACAGGGGCGGGGCGCTCAGGCTCTTTGTTCAACCGTCAAATAGTGGATGTCAAACTGACAAGTCACTTAAGTGCAAGAGTAGCAGACAACAGCTGTCAGGGGGCAGGTGATGCAAGTCATGTTTAATGCACAGGTTCCCGCGGCCTTGGAGGACAAGCGCGGGCCGCCGTATCACGCAGCGGCGGCCGACGCACGACCAGAGGAAAAGTTAGCCTGTCACCCGAGATGAGATGTGTCACCATCTGTCTGACTCAGCGAAGGTGATGACAGTTGACAATAATCACTTTGTACATTTGCTTTGCAGGGATGAATCAGCAGGATGTCCGGATGACATCTTTGGCATTTGAGAGGTGCGGCGGCTGCTGCTGGGCCGATAACGGCGCTGAGACACACCTCGCTCAGCCAGATACCATGTTTGCCTACCCCATGTTTTCTTCCCCAGCATGTCCGCCTCGTCGAATCACTCCGGAGCTTGACAGCTGTTATCACACTGCTTGCTAATATGTAACAGGCTTTCCCCAGCCTTGCAGATGTCCTTAATCCCATTCACCAAATCTCTTGTCGCATAAGATATCAAATCCGAACTTGAGCAGAGATCCACTTTCCCATTCCAACAACTCAGCTGGCAAATTAGCCGGTGACCGAGACGGGACTTGTCAACGTCAGTCGTCTCGGTCGTGAAAAGCTGGTACATCCACGGATATTTATACATCTGCACGCCGCTTGTTGAGGTATTTTAGGACTAACTCGCCAGCTCAGCAGCGTGAACTATGCCCTCCGCTTCTTCTCCGCACAATCATTCCAGTCATGCAAGTTTTGCCGAATTTGGACAAACACCAACGCCACCCAAAACTCACACTGACACACACACATACCAGCCATGAAAGCCTCCATTCAGCAGATTTTGGCTCATTTGAATTAGAGGAGCTGCTATTGTCTGCCAACTAGTGTCAGTTTGGGAGGAAAGGGGGAGAGGGAGAGACGGGAGGGAGGGGGGGGGGGGGGGGGGGNTCTCCTCAGAAACAAGCTGGTGTTTCTCTAATATACTCCACTCAAGTTTTTAAGACGCTTCCCAGATGCCTGCACCAGTGTAAGATTAAGTATTCAGCTAGTGGAGTTTTAAAGACATAATTTGGTGTGTTTTTTTTCTTTTCTTGTAACAGTAAATCATGACTGAACACATTAAGCCTTTGAAACCTCTTTATGTAACCTGTCGAGGCGGTTAAAGGGAGTTTTTTCCACCACCACTCCCGCTCATCGGAGGAAAGTCGGTATGAAATGAATACAGGTGCACCTCACGTCCACGTTTAAGAGCTAACGCAGACGCCTAGGGAGGCGAACGTGATAAGATCCTTGTGAGTGACCAAGACGAGGACGCTGAGGTCCTGCTGGCTCTCACCGACTGTTTGCACTCACAATCTGGTGGCAACACCCGACCTGCACCGCCACGATTGTGGCTGCAGGCAAATACAGAAGAGCTGATGTCATCAGGTGAATGATTCTACACATGGACGGACCAACAACTTTGGCCGATGGTCTGAGCAGCTGCAGTCTAATGCCCTTACGCCGCCGATTGGGGGTCTTTGTGGTTAGTCCATAAAGAGAGCACCGCACCGCACACCAAAGACTATATGGTTATATTTCACGTTAAACTAAACAGTCTGTTATAAGCACAAATAAGTAATAATTACACACGCCAAACGCCCCCAAGGACCACATGAGCTGCCCGAGGGCCTGTTCAAAAATGTCCTTTCATTCTGATGCTATTCTTTTTTTAACCGCGCGTTTAAATATTTCTGTTATTCATGAAGTTTAGGTGAACTCTTACCTATTCCAGTTCAAAGGTCAAAGCCAATTTGTGTCTCTGAGTGTCACACAGGTTGGTGACCTCTGCTTTAAACCGTTACCCAAGGGCAAAGTACACTGATGTACCAGTGATATTTGTGATATGATATTGCAGTTTGAACTAGAGTAGATGTTTCCTGTCTGGCCAGTTGTTGGCTGCTCTGGCAGCCTTGGGAACGGCTGCTGAACGTTGCAAATTGTTTTGGTACATTTTGGAGCAGAAACCAGCTGTGACCTGCAGTCAGTGGCTTCTGGGAGGAGTTTTTATCTTTATCAACAAAAAAAAAACCCCAGACATCCGCATTTAGTTTCGCTATGACACCGTTAGTAGTGAGGGGGAGGTTCGGGGTCCGAGGTTCGAGGTTCGGGGTCCGAGGTTCAGCGTCAGTCCAGTCAACCTGTGAACGCAGCACAACTTCCTGAAGAGTGTCGGTGTAACTTTACTGCCGCAGCTCCGCGGAGCGACGTGGCCGCCCGAGAACATCCTGCTGCTCAACACAAGGTCCGTGTTAGTACCACACACACACACACACACACACACACACACACACACACACACACGGGAGGGGGGGGAGGATGGAAAAGCGTAGTGTTACCGGCGGTGACGGCGGCTCGGAGGGAAAGTACGCAGCCGAATAGAAGCGCCACCTCGCCGCCGCCGCCGCCGCCAGAAACTACCGCCGGAACTATTTCCCGCCGCCGCGGCCGAGCCTCGCCTACCTGTATCGCCGGGACGCCGCCCGGAACGTCCGCCGCCGCCGCCGCCGCGTCCGGCGAGTTGTCGAACACCCGGTCCCGGTACAGAGACCACAGCCCGACGTTCGGGAGGAAAAGCAGAGCCGCGATGAGCAGCCCGGCGAACTGCAGCAGCCGCTTCTCTTTCCGCCGCATGTCTGAGCGTGTGTGTGTGTGTGTGTGAGTGTGTGTGTGTGTGAGTGTGTGTGTCGCTCTGCGTGTGAAGCGGCGGTCGTGGAAGCAGCGACCACCCCCCGCTCTTCCTCTTCTTCTCCTCTTCTTCCCCCCTGGTTCTCCCGAGCGGAGGCAACTTTCGCTGTGACTGCTGGGAGGGAGACGGACCGCCGCGCGGTGACGAGCTCCGCCGCTAGGGGGCGCGGAGGACTGCGCCGCGGCGGGAGGGGG
>CAESWR010000053.1:582068-593386 GCA_903171835.1 Mullus surmuletus | reverse complement strand
AGCAGCAGCTACCTGATGGGTGGGTTGAGTTGGGTGCCCCCCCCCCCTAAAAAAAGTCTACTCTTGCGTCGATAATGAAAGCAGCCCTGTTTTGGTGCGGCAGCTCAGTGTCGGAGCGCTGGTGCCGCCAAACGATTCCAATTAGCTCCAATGAAACTTTTGGTGTCTCTGATGGTCTCTGATGCCTTATAACTTCAGTGCATTTAAAGTCTGCCTCGTCTCTGTGAGGAGACAATAGCTCTGTTACAAAATACTATCTATGACCAAAGACACAAACTCAGATTCTCAGAGGTGACTCAACAACTTTATTCCGCCTGAAATCATTTCACTTTGACCAGTTTCAATGGTGAAAAAACAACTTCAAGTGTTACTCTAAAAATAAACAACTCAAAAATATAAAATGAAATTAGCGATCAACTTATCCATCAAACCATGAAAACCAGTGATTAACACGTTCTGAAAATAAAGAACCTCCAGGAAACAGGACAGCGTTTTCTGGATCTTAAAGTTAATTTCGACCAATGATCCAAACAAGAAGAGTTAGCTGATGGTTGGGAGTCTCAAAAGCCCCCCAAAAAATCCTCCACGATGCGCTCGGGCTCACGTGCAGTCGTGGCGGCGGTGGCGGCGGCGGCCTCAGCGAGCACGAGGCTGAGCGTCATAGACGGCAGATTACAGACCCGTTTTAGGAGAAAATTACAGGTTTGATTCAGACGGCACATCTGAGTTGTTTGATTTGGTCTTTGTGGATATCTCTCTCACACAGACACACACACACACACACACACACACTTTCTCTAGACGACCCGCCATTGTCCATTGTGTAGACAAATCCCTCCAAGCATCGGCAGCCATTGTGCGCCGCTCCCATTGTCGCCGTGTCGACGAGTGATTAAATGAGTATTACAGCGGTGAAAGGGAGAGCGCTCCGGCAACAATGAGCACTGTTGGCGTACGATAATAACGACGGATAATGGACGGGCCGGCTCATCCAGCCCGTCGGATCCGGGCCCGGCTCCGGCGGGCTGGATGGGACAAAGAGAGGGAAGCCACCGAGGAGAAGCAGAGAGGCCTTAATAACTGTTAATGAGCGTCCCCGATGTGGACCAGAACTGGGCGGGAGCCGAGCCGAGCAAGTCCAGAGAAGCTCCGGCTGCATTCTGACGCCAAGTAAATTCTTCAGCCACACAATAACACCCTGAAAATAATAGTTCTTACATGGAACACGTGAAAAGATCAATGCCAAAGGTGACAACGGCACAGCGCAGTGTTAGCAAGAATGGCGGTCGCACCTTTTTTGGTTTGTGCTTCTCCATATCATTCCTAACAAACACTTTACACAGTAATAAGTCACCTTATGTCGGGAAGGCGCCGTATTTACACCTTTGTGTGATAAACATGTTTATTCTATGGTAATCAGATGCTCCAGCAGGGGGGTGTGAGCGGTTCTTTCCCGGGTAAAAATGGAGAGGAACACCCAGTGACCCGTGGGAGCCGCGAGGTTCAGGTGTCGCTCCAGCTTCAGGACCATGGCCAGCTACCCAGCAGAGCACGGGTTCACACCTGCACCCACCGCTCCCATCAGGGAGACGGAGCGGCAGCGGCACACCTGAGGCCCATTGGAGGCTGACGGGAAGCTGAGGGATAAAAGGCCGGAGAGACGGACAAACGGGGTGCGGCGCATGGTGAGATTTCATGTGGCTTCTCCGCGCGGTGTTGCTGAACCAGAACGTTGCTCTTTTCCGTTTGCTCTCCTGGGTTACCTGAGCCTGCGTCCTGGACCAGGAGTTCTGCTCTCACTCAGAATATTGTTTTTCCTTTTTTTGCATCAAATAAATACCCTGGGTTTCCCTGGTGGAGGTCGTCTGTCTGTGCGTACTCAGTTGGGGGTATCACCCCCCCCCCAGTACCCTGAGGTTAGCACAATATCTGTGAGAGGAATGCTAGCAAGCACTTAGCTTGCTTATGCTAAAGTTAGCAAACGTGTATTTGTCTTCACGGTTGCAATGGATCAACAACGAGAATACATTATTCAGTGATGCTTAAGCAGCTGATCTGTTCATTCATGTGTTCATACCTTTCTTTATTGTCGGTCCATCACCTGGAAAGCCGTTGTGTGTGTGTGTGTGTGTGTGTGTGTGTGTGTGTGTGTGTGTGTGTGTGTGTGTGTGTGTGTTAAACCTGCTCCTGTGATGGAGGTCCAGCTGTCACCTCAGCTCTGCCACATGGACGCAGATCAAGGCGGCTCCTGGATGCAGAGATGAGAGAATACGTGACCGCTGGCCGCCGAGCGCCAGAGGCCACAAACACCCGACCGCATCCGACGGCACACTTTTTTTTTTTAGTTCGTCCCAGGTTTTCATGAGGGTGGTTCAACTTTGAATGAACGACATCTTCATTTTCCCACTTCTGTTCCTGCATATAAGAGGATTTGACCAGTTTTACCTGTGTGTGTGTGTGTGTGTGTGTGTGTGTGTGTGTGTGTCCAGTTCCTGCCTCTAAAGCAAAAGTCCCTTTCGTCCTCAAACACTTTCTCTGCATACTTTGACTCTCTAAAGCAGCAGCAGCTGATTTGCTTGTCGGCGTCGTCACCTTATTTATCATCTGCCTTTTCCTGGACACACAAAAAAAAAAGATGAAAGCGGCTTTATGGTGTTATCAGCAGTGCGTAAAAGCTGTTCACTGC
The DNA here is from genome assembly GCA_903171835.1 of Mullus surmuletus. Lineage (NCBI taxonomy): Eukaryota > Metazoa > Chordata > Actinopteri > Syngnathiformes > Mullidae > Mullus > Mullus surmuletus. Next base: position 590,700 of record CAESWR010000053.1, on the reverse strand, counting down.
TTCCCCTTTGGAACTTGCTTTTTAAAAACAATTGCGCCGCAGAAAGATATATGAGCTGCCGCCGATGTCTTCGGCCGGCGGCTGTAATGGAACGAGGTCGGAAGACGGTAACCGGCGTGTAAAACTGTGCATTTAGGCAGTGTTTATGCGTATAAGCTGCTGACCTTTGGCTCCCCGACAGCCACAAATCACAGCTGTTTACTTCCTGTCTGTCCGAGGGGCGCCAGAGCCGCCTCGCCGCCTCGCCTCCTCCCAGGATGCCGTCCTCACAGCTTGAACTGTCTGCTTTGTTTCGCTTTCTCATCCGTTGGCCCCTGTGGCGGTGCGGCCGGCGGGCGCACAGCGGGGGGGCGGGTTTTCAAAAGCAAAGTTTGCGGAGCAGCCGCTGACGCTAATCCGTTAAACTTTCCGAGGTTTTCAAACGGTTTCACATGCCGATAAACGTCTCTGCGAACCGGAGAGATGACGCAAAGAAAAGGTCGCTTCCTCCTCTGACTCCGCCCGCAGAACATCCGGCCCGCTGTCCGTTGCCGGCGGTAACAGTTCATCGTCGGTTTGTGTTTTTGTGGGTGAGAGCGAGCGAGTGAGCGAGTGAGCGAGCCGGCTCCCGGCGTAGCAGCGCAGATTGAAGTGGTCCAAAGCGGCCGACACTTTAACCTCCGACGAAGCTCCGAGCGGCCGCAACAGAATTATGAGCGGCTCTCGGCTTCGCGCTGATGCGAGTGTGTGGGCGGTTTATGTGTCTGTGTGTGTGCGTGTGCGTGTGCGTNNNNTGTGTGTGTGTGTGTGTGGGTGTTTTTGCGGATGGACGGCTAACCGGGGAGCAGCACTTCCAGACAACCTCCAGACTTCACAACAGCAGAACCTGATACACCTGAAGCTCCGGTGGCGGGGAATCGTTCCTGTGAGGCCACTTGGTGAGAGCCAGACTTTAAAGGCCGGATGAGATGTGCAACAACATTAATGCTAAATCCCACTTCCAGCCGGAGCCCCTCCCCTTTGTTCACGTAAGGGGAGGGGTCTCCTAGTTCTACTCTTTGGGGTGGGGCCAAGGGGCGGGGCCAAACAGCACACAAGCAACCAAGGGGTGCGGACGGCAATAAGTCCAACCATAGTTTTTTTATTGACTTCTGACGCTCATAAACACACCAAAGTTTGACACCTAAATCCACTAAGCTTGTAAGCTAGCATTGATTAGCTCATTCATTATAACAAAATGTCATTTTCAATCTACACGTATCCAAAACTGCAAACGTATCCAACAACTACTTGTATATCTTCTTCTTCTCATGCAGTGGCGAAGTCCCGCCCTTCTGTTTCTGGCCCGTGGCTCCTCAAACACGGATTTCTATGAATGAGAGTCAATGAGGAGATAACAATTATTTTCTAGTCCCGCTCGAATCGTGCCATGAATTTCACATGAAGATTCTTTTCATGCAAAGAAGACTACAGCCATTAACTGAAGCAATTACACAGTAAACGGTCAAGGACGTGAATAATTATCATTAAAATCCACTAACAACATACGTGTAATGCGGGGCGAAGAACCCCTGGGAGCAGAAAATAATCACTTTCTCCCCATTGAAACCCATTCATTTTTTTACGATCCGAGAGGTCGCAGGGGTCGACTAACCTGCTGCAGCCGGCCAGCAACAACGTTCGATGATGTTGTGATAGTCAAGTGGTGTTTTGAGGGACAAGGGAATGACGACGGGGAAGGGGTCAAAAGGAGAACTGGGATTCCACCTACAGCTGAGTTTAAATAAAAGATGGTCAAGTCAAGCGTTCTGCACTTGTGACCTTTGTCCCCTTGGCTTCACACCATCGGGGACCATTTGATTCAAAGGCAGAGAAACACCAATTTCCTGTGATCTGTTTGCACGAACCGCAACCACTCTGACCTGCAAGTCAAAGTTCAGGGTGCAGAAACGTCCTCGTCGAGAGTCCTCAGCAGCCAAAAGTGCGAAATCATCCCGTAATAACGGTAATGTGTCCCACGGGAAATATTCCGCGGCACGAAGCCTCTGAAGCAGAGAGCACACACTCCCCTCCAGGCAGCATCTATTATGGACACACTGGCTTCATTATGTGTAATTGAATAACAGCTATTTCTGGTCGGGCAGCGACAACAGACATGAATGACTCGCCTTTATTTCCTGGCTGCTCACATGCAGAAATATATTAATAAGCGTGTCTTTACAAAAAAAAAAAAGAAGCCCTGAATGGAGCAGATCTCAGCTCGCTGATATTTTTTTTTTCCGCCCGCCTCGGCTCTGATGGGTGAAACGCTCATTGTCGGCTCATTTGCTAAACCATTCTGCCTCCAATTTGCCCATCCGCTCGTCTTTGTTTACGTTCTCCACCTCCCCTCGCTCGCGCCTCTGTTCCCGCCGCCTCGCCGTCCCTGCATGCAATGAATGCTAATGAGAGGCACAGCAGTCATTTCCCAAATAGTGTGGGGGGGCAGTGGGGGGGCGATGTGTGGGGGGGGGGGCGTTAGCGGCATTCCCACAGACTCCGCCAAGAGAGTAAAGACAGATATTATTCTTAGAGAGAGTAATTGCACTTGGAGTTATCAGAGGAATCGCTTGTTTGGTTTGTGGAGCAGCTGCACTTTTAACAGTAATAATCATGGTTGACAAACGTGGAACAGCTTTGGTTTATTTGTTCTCTTAAATCTGGTGATGTGCCGTCAGACCGCATTTCCTCCCACCGGCTTCCTTCTCAACGTGTTTTACCGTCAAACCTGCAGAACTTTGCAGGTCAGTGAGATTTCCTGTGAAAAGCTACAGTGTGTTGAAAGTTCGCCACCTAGTGGTGAGTCTGCAAATGGCCACCAATGAGCGTTCACTCCCCCCAGATAAGACTTCCAACGTTTCTTCTTCTCAAGTCCAGACAGTACTGGGGGGCGGAGCTGGTTTTTCCCTCATTCAGCGAATCACATGACTCCCTGAAGTCCCGTTAGCTGGCGTCTGTCTGCTGCTGCTTCTACTGAAGTTCAATAAAAAAAAATCTACACTTTATTTGTCACTTTTCATACATTTTTAGCACAAAGTTCCTCACAGAGACTGAAAATGAATAGAAAATGGAAGACAACCCTCCCACCCCACATAGATACACACACACACACACACACAGTGGCTAAGGAACATCAAAGAGGCTTTGCTTGGCACCGAGACGTGAGTTGAGGAAAAAGACACCTTTGGGAAAAACGCAAGTTGACGCAATAAATGTCCAAACTTAAAGGCCAGTTTTCTTTCAACTTTGAACCCATTAACAACATTCACTTAATTGTCTACTTTGTTTAAATCATATTTTCCAACCCATATAATATTGATTTCCCTTTATTGATTCAGTGTCACTTTGTCTTTCATGATAGTTTTTAGCCTCTCAGTGTTTGAGCCATTGCTGTTATTTTATTTCTCTGCTCAGTTGAGGTGAGGCGGTTTGTCATTGAACGGCGCCACCCGAGCCGTCCAAACAGCACAACGAGCCCCCTGTGACGTCAGCCGCCCCGTTGTCACGGCGATCTTCAGCCTGCTGCACCTCCAACTGTCTGTGGAAGCGCACCAGCTGACGGCCTGATGGACGGAATTGACGTATCATTTTAGAAGTTAATGTTTACGCTCCCTCGAGCTCCCTTATCAATAATTAGATCTTTTATCTGCAGCGGAGGCTGCCCCCCCCCCGCACACACACACACACTTAAAAGTAAAACCCCCTTTTCCTCCATCACGTCCTTTAGTTTCTGCGTGTTTCGTCTGATAACGGCACGACTTTGTACTTTTTTTTTTAATCGAATGAGCCTTCCAGCCCTGTTGGCCTCGTTAGCATGCGCTGCGCTCACCCCTGCGCTGCGCTCACCCCTGCGCCGCGCTCACCTCCGCGCCTCGCCGTCCCACTCGGGGCGGCAGCGGCGGCGGCGGCAGCGTCTTCCTCAAAGTGGGCTGCGACACGTAATGCGAGTCCCCGATGACGGCCGCTGAACTCTGCACTCGTCCCGCCCCGATGGCTGCCATCCAGAGCTCGGGGAGGAAAAGACGCAGAAACAATAATAAGAAGCGGCACGAAAGCCTGACGTGAAGCTCAGACATGTAAATCCCCTCGGCGCGAATGTTTACCAAACTATAATTGATGAAAAAGAGACAAAAAAACGTAGTCAATAGCAGCCGTTTATTCGCAATTGTCAACAACAAAATGTGAATTTGAGTCTGAGTGCGACTCTCAATTGGTTGGTGACTTTTTCCCCTATTGCCGCCTGGCTGATGGGCGCCGACATCAAACCAGTTGCCAGGGGTAACCATTAAACGCCGGCGGTGTTTCTGAAGATTGCGCGCCTCCTCAGCACGCGGGCTGAGAGGTGCCACTCCAGTCCTCATTGCCGGAGCTTTCATGCGACGGCGACCGGCAGGAAATTGCAGGAAATCTGAGCAGCCTTTAAAAGGAGCATTTAGTCCTGATCTAAGGCAGAGTGTGAAGGCCACGGCGAGGGCCGGAGAGCAGGCGCAGAGAGCCCTCGCAGACAGAGTCGACATGACAGGAGGAGAAAATTTAATAAGAATAGGAAAAGTAAAACACTTTGAAAAATTGTAGAAAAATGGAGGCTGGAGAACGAGTCGTAACTTAATTTTTTAGGAAACTATGTTTACATGCAGTTAATACGTTTTTTCTAAGCAGAATATTCGCAATAACTGCACCCACGTAAACACCAATAACCCATTTGAATAAACCCCCTCCTCTCCCCCCTGGTTCCTCCTCCTCTGAGGTGAACATGTGATGATGTCTCCTCCTATCAGGATCTCCACATCAAAAGGAAGATGAATTAGTGTTGTGCTCATGTTCTATCAGCAAGGAATCTTGGTCTTTGGAGTCCAGGAACTCCTTGTAAACATGGCCAAAGGCGAGAGCAACACCACGCCACACTTTTGGAGTGAGGAGGAAACCAATCACTTCATCAGTGTGATGAAAGACACAAACATCCTGGCATTTGGAGACGCTAGAAAGTAGCGGGATAGAAGATCCACAAAAAGGGGAGCGCAAAGTTACGCCAAGCAGGGTTTGTAGCAGACCTTCTCCGTGCGTGGCTGCTTTGATCACCATATCACCATTCATTACAGTCACCATGGAGACAGGAACAACCCTGTTTGCTCACCATGGAAACGCCTTATTCACAATGTTTCACTAACCACAATATGGACCTTAACCCCACTATGGACTGACGGGAAACGTAGTCTGTAGTCTTTTGTTCTTGCAGTTTCATTCCGAGCAGCCTTGGTGACGGCCGCTGCACTGCTCAGCAGTTCGTGACCTTGGAAGCTGCAGCATCACCATTTCCTGTTTCCACTCCAGAAACGTCCCTGATCCCATCAAGCCCGCGTTGGCGTGCCTTCCATCTCCAGCCGGCCTCCGCTCTCTCTCCTCCCTCCCAGCGCTCCGCTCAGGACGTCTTCCATGTAGCAACCGATTGTGCTCAGATTGAAAAATCCATTACCGGCGGCGTCTGGCTGAGTCTCCGCCTCCCTTCCCCTGCCTTCGCGCCGCTCCTCTCTAAATAAACCTCATCAATCTGCTGCACCAACAAAGCCCGCACAGTCTTGGGAGACACTCGGCCTCACGCTCCGCTGAGCCTCAGACACGGCTGGGCTCGGGCCTGGGGGGGGTAAAGGGGGGGGGGGTTTAGAGCGCCGGATCCGGGCAGCGGTGGCGGCGGCGCTCTGACAGATGACGGAGGGCGCCGTCCAGGCCCAGACAGCTCATTTCAAGGCCGTAACCCGGACACTATCACGGAGAAATTGGCGCTCAGGGGCATCGGAGAGGGGAAACTTTATCCATTCGCAGCATCGTCACCACCCACCTGAGCAGGCGCCCGGGACGGAAGAACGCCAGTTACCATGACGGCGAGCACAGTTGAGTGCAGCAGGAAAAACACTTCAACTTCTTTCAGAAATGCAGTGAAGGAGCCGAGAGGTGCGTCAGCCAAAGACGGAACTCTTCATAAAAGCAGAAAACTACTGCAGCTTTATTGGTTGAAATAGAGCGTCTGCTTTGATGCTGCAGCAGACTTTCATGATGCTGCAGTCAAACTGGTGTTACTGGGGAATTATGAGATGGTTTTTCACTCACGCTCCTTCTGTTCTAAAAGCAGAGAGAACGAGGTCCGCCGAGGCCGCCGCCACCACTTCCACATCCTCGCCCCAAAAGTGTTGCCACGCTTGTCAGGTTTGTGTTTTTCCACATCGAATCAGAGAAGGGAGATAAATATAAAGTGTCGAACAGCCAAAGACAAACGCTACAAAGATACAAATGCAAAAAAAAAAACACCCACAGTTGAGGGATTAGTCATAACAAACATGGCCGCCCACCATGGACTCACCCAAATGTAAGTGTATTTTAAATGTGGTCGAGCTCACATTGAAAAAAAAAAAACGGAGCCAGAGAGAACATTCATTGATATTCCGTGATGAGGCGGAAGCAGAAGTGAGCTAATATCTTTGCCCACCTCGTACATTCCCTTTAAAAGCCTCCTAATGCCGCTATAATGGATTCCTAATGCACTGGCCGCAGTCTGTTATGGATTCCTCTAATGCCAGTTACAGGCTGGGCTCTAACCGGCTGCTCCCAGTGCAGCCAAACTCTCCTCCATCATCTCAGGTGGAGCCTGAAGGTCTCATTTCTCACTCTGGTTTCCTTCTCTCTGCGGCGCCGCGTTGGTTTTGCCGGCGATCAGGAGAGATTCCAACTGTTCAAACTGGCGTTGCACTGGGATGTGCTGTGCGTCCCAGTGGTGGCGGCGGGGTTTCCCGGCGGCCGCTGCTCTCCGGCGACCTCCGCTTTGTGTCCTGATTCTAAAGGTTGTGAGTAAACTTTGCGGCGCCGCAGAGGACGCCGCCGCCGGGAGTTCTTCCCCGCCGTCCGTGTCGAAGGAAAACTGCTTTTTATTCGCCACATTTTGGAGTTTCCCTCGGCGAGCCAAACTGGCAGCGTTTGCAAAACACTCATTGTTCACGCGGGGCGATGGCTTCCAGCTTCCAGCTTCCAGCTTCCAGCACCGCTTAGCAGCCCTGAGCCGAATGCTAATCTGCGGGCGCCACCGCCGCCGCCGCCACCGCCGCCGCCCCTCCGTGCGTGTCCTCTGCTCCACTTCCTGTTCCACTCTCCCTCTAACGCTGTACTACGCTTTTCTTTTCTGTATTACTTTTACATCCCGACAAGCAGCGAGCGCGTGTCGTCGGCTCCAATGAGAAGAACACGCGGCGGAGGTGAATAATGCATCAAAGGAGGCCTGATGCTCCGTCTGAGCGACACGCCAGCTTGTTACAGTGGAATATTTTTTCAACATTTTCCTCCCGGATTATTATCCCATCGTGTGGGAGACTTCCTTCATGCTCTCACGTCTCCCCGTGTTTGTTTCCCAGCAGCCAGCCAGTCGGGCGGCGGCGGCGGCGAGCGAGCGAGTGAGCGAGCGGCCCGAGCTCCGCCCCGAAGTGCTGCTTCTCCAGTCGAGCGGCGGCAAATTGTCCGCGCAGCGACACGCGGCCGGAAGCAGGGACGCGTGCGGGATAAACGCGAGCGTCTCCCTGCTGGTACATGGGAACATTATCTGCTAATCTCTGCCCGTCGGCACACACGCTTATTCATGAGCACTTAATGCTCTTTTGGATCTCACCCTCCTGCTGGCTCCTCTTCTCCTTCCTCGTCTTCCTCCTCTTTGGGGGTGAAGATGAGGATGGACGGCCGTGGAGATCCAAGCCGCCCCCTGTCTGGCTGCTATTAAACACATAAACGCAGCGTGTTTCCTGTCCGACACAAACCCAGAGAAGACAAACGCTTTGTTTAGCTGCTCACACACATCATCATTACAGCTTCCCGCTCATCGGCCACGTGCTGCTTCTCACTGCAGCCAGCAGGGGGCGACGCTCCGGGAAGAATTACGCACTTGTGTCAGGGAATATATTTGTTCAGATAAGACAGTCGTTGCTTCTCACTTGACTTCTTTCAGCCTCCAGGTTACGGTTGAGTAGGTTTCAAACAAAAAGTAACTAACAAAAGTAACTGGGGGCTGCCCAGTATTACCAGTATTGCCACATCTCTATGTTCCCACATTTCCAGGACATTTTAAAAATGAGGTCTTGTGTTCTTACATTTTCTCTATCATTTAAGCTCTATCCTCCCACAAGATCTTTTGGAAGCCCTTTTTAGTGAATGAATGAATGATTTTATTTCAATCAGCAGAAATCATCACAATCATAATCATTATAAGAAAAAATAAGATGATTAATATCCACTCGTGAACTATTCCATAGTTTCACTCCATAGACTGATATTCACACACTGTTATCATTGTGTTTGCTCAAATGGCTGCTATTCATAGAAGCTTTGTGGGAATGGTGGGAAAATAGGGCTTAATTTTGAAAAAAAAAAGTTAAAGCGATGGGAACACAGACGCGCTCCAAGAAACCAACTCCAATCAACTGAAAAACACGCCTTTAAACATATGTTTCTTTTCAGCAAATTGGTCAATTCAGCATTAATATTTACCATGTCCAGATACCTTCAGACACTATATGGGGGGAAAAAAGAAAAACGTGATGAGACGGTCGTGACAGCGATCTTAAACTGACGTGATTTGAGC
>CAESWR010000053.1:538583-549534 GCA_903171835.1 Mullus surmuletus | reverse complement strand
CACCACGGCCACGGCCACCACCGCCACCACGGCCGAGGAAGCAGCCACTCGTGTCCTCCTGTCGCTTTGCGTTTCTGAGGGACACGACGTCAATGAGGAGGCCAAATGTCTTGATCCGTCCTTCATTAAACGTCCCAATTTTCTCCATAAAATCTTCTTAAATTTAAATTCAAATTTCAGATTTGGTCAAATTTGGTCTGTTTGTATTAAATAAACAGAAAACGTTATCATTGTGATCAAAAAGTGTCCAAAACTGAATCGGCTGCTTCATCTTTGGAGAAATCAGATGTGATTGAGTGTGTGTGTGTGTGTGTGTATGTGTGTGTGTGTGCGTGTGTGTGTAACCCTCCAGAGAGACAAACAAACAAACAACAATGAGAACACACCTGCACGGAGGAAACACGTAAACATATCGATTCCATGTGGGAAAATCTATCAATAAAGACGATATTGCCCTGTAAACAACACACACATGTGCACACACACACGCACACACACACACACACACACACACACGCACACACACTGGACTGATTTGCCTCCAACAAAAGTTGAATTGCTGGTCAAACGGCCTCGGACAGCAGAGGAGTAACTAATGAGTTGGGGGTTGAACTCCTCGCGGCCGTCCGCTCATTATCTCCGAGTTTATGACCCCTTCAAAAACAAAACTACAGACAACAGCAGCGGCGGTTTGTGTGTGTGTGTGTGTGTGTAAGAGTGTGTGCGCCTTCGACAATCAACAGTCACATCGACTATTTGTGTCCACAGAACTTCCACTCTGTTATTTCACTCGTCATTAACAGAATCGTGAGCGGGGTCGAGAGGTCGAGAGGTCGAGAGGTCGAGGGTCGCCCTCAGCTGAAGTATACAGTGTAAGTCATATTAAAGGAGCAGTCCACTCAAAAAAAAACCATGCTTTCTTCAGGAAGTGTCTGAGTCACTGATTCAATGAACTTTATTGATCCGGAAAGAAGGAATTCAAGAGAGGTTTGACCCCGACATTATCTGAACACTCAACCGTCTGATCGGGAGTCTGACGCGCTGGCATTTCGCCACGAGGCTTCAGGAAGTGAGGACGTCGACGCCGGGGAGGATTTTCTCTGGAAGGATGAAGAAGTTTATCAAAAAAAGGAAAAAAACAAGACAACTGGCCGCAAAACGAGAAGAAGAATCCTGATGATGATGAAGGAGTTGAGCTCCTCGACCAAATCCAGGTTTGGGCTCTGAGGTTTCCTCGATTAAAGAGTTTTTCATCACCAAATGATCTTTTCGGAGCTCCGTGTGATGTAAACAGCTCTGAAAGGGGGCGTGGCCTGTTGTGATTTGTCGCGACAAAGCAATCCGATGGTTGTTTTTTGTCTCGTCATGTGACTCGTCTCCTCTCGTGTTTGTGTGTTTGTACACACAGCTCTCTCCGTTTAATCCCCCCCGAGACACACACACACTTTAATCAGCATCGAAAAAAACAACATAAAAGTCCAAACAAAGGCCGGCGCCGCGTCGCCTCCGAACGGGGCCGTTGCTAACGGCGTTGTTACCGCCATCATCATCCTCTCCTCCAGCTGATAGTTTGTCACCTGGAAAGGAGAGAGAGACAAGGCGGAGGAGGAGGAGGAGGAGGAGGAGGAGGAGGGGAGAGAAGTGGCGAGCAAAGGCCAATGATTAGGAAGAGGAAGAGGGAAGCTCCCGATTTCACCAGGGAGGGTGTGTGTGTGTGTGCGTGTGTGTGTGTGTGTGTGTGACTGTCTGTGTATCCGTGTGTGTGTGTATGTGTGTGTGTGTGTGTCTCCTATAAAGATGTTTGTAACGGGGGGAGAAAAAAAGAAAACTCTTGTTGGGGGTGGGGTTGGGGGGGGCGGCTGAATGAAGCAGATGAATAATATCCGTGGCGGCGGCGCTCCGGTCCGGCGTGTCAGCGAGGCTTTTCCCGCCCGGCGCTGTTATCGGTGGCCTTGCTAAAGATTAGCTCATTACTTTTTACAGCGCGGTGGCTCATCGTCACCGAGGGAGCCAATAACTCCGGAGGGCGGCGAGTATCTCCCCCCTCTGACGCCGCTCGCTCCCTATCGCTCGCTGAGTGCCGCCTTATCGCTCCTGCATAATTCATCGGCCCCTTTTCTTCTCTTCCCTTTTTTTTCTCCCTGTTCTGGTCGGGAATTATTTTTCAAAAGGGCGCCAAACAAGGAATGAACGGATGCGTCTGCGTGGAGGGACGTCGTGTGATGGCGTTTTGATTTAAAGCTGCAGTGTGTAGAGTTGTGCCCTCTAGTGGTGAGTGTGTGACGCGACCTGAGAGGGATTTTTTATCATTTAGAGTCTTATTGCTCCTAAAATGTTGCCTTTTTGCATCAGAAAATACCCCATAAATCCGGCCCCAAAAATTATTGCTAAAATCCACATAAAAACTCCCAGAATGCAATGTTTCGGCATGGAAAAAACAGCTGCTTGCAGGGGAAAGAAGCGCCCACGAGGGTGTCGAGCGAGCGCGAGCCACGTTTGCTTTCTTCTTTAACTAATTCAAGCATTTTTGAGGCTAAATTCTCAGTATTGCTGCACATCGGTTGAGGTTTTATGTGCAGCTTTTTTTTTTGCGATTTGCTAAAAGACGACTCGTAAATTATTCGTGATTTACGTTCACTTGAGTTTTGGCAAAATCATTTATTTATTTGTTGTGAAACTCTTTCATGTTTTTCCAGTTAGAAGATTTGATTTTTTTTATAGTGGGGGTCAAAATACCTCGGAGGTTCACGTCCTAAAGACCCAAATTAGCATCTTTTCCCTTATTAGCATATTGCTACTATGCGTTTACACACACACACCTTCCCTCTTCACCCCACAGTTGATTATTCCACCAAAACATGAAAAACTGGCCTGTTTAGACTCCCCCCCCCCCCCCCCCCCCCGATTCCCAGTGATGCTTCCGGGGATCAGAGTGTTTGTGTTTAGCCGAGCCAGTTTGGCGTCGACCTCATCAGCATATTCATTGAGCCTTTGCAAACTGCATGAGACAAAGTGTAACACAGGGCACTTTACGGCAGAAAGGGGAGAAAAAACAAGAAAACAAGCTGTAACTTCCAGGCCGACGTTTGCACGGCCGACAAAGGTCACACCGGAGGTCACGTCAACAATAAAGCGCCGCATCAGGACGAAGAAATCAGAAGTCTTGCAACATTTTCACAAAATTCTTCTAAAATTCATCACTCTGGCTCGTTGGTTGGTCCACTGCACTGACGGGCATGTGTTTTGCCAAGAAGGAGGTCACTTTTTGCCTCCCGTTTTATCATGTTTTAACCAACCAATAGGGCCCTAAAGCGATATTTTTGCCAGCCAAGAGGGCGGTTTAGTGTGCTTAGCCTGAGGAATGTTTTAACAAATCAAGAGGGCAGTTTAGAGTGTTTTGCCAATGAGGAAGGCACTAAAGCACACGTTTCTGCATTTGATCATGTTTGATCATGTTTTAACCAGTCCAGAGGGCAGTTTAGTGGGTTTTGCCAATGAGAAGGTGACTTAAACACATGTTTTTGCTTCACACTCGTCCTGCAAAAATATCAAAAACCTGGAAAAAGATTAATACTCGTTTTTTGGGTCTGTAGCTGAAGACGTGAGGAACACAGATGCTTCACACACACACACACACACACACACGCAATAAACTGCTCTGGAGCTGAGTGTCTCCACTGTTGCCAGAGGGCACAGAGGTGCACACACACATACACACACACATACACACACACACACACACTGGTGCACACATACAGTATACGGGTTCATTTATTCTTCTTCTTCCCTCTCCATATACTTTTAGTGCATTATTTAACACCTTGGGAAATGGAAATGTGAACAGGAAATTATGCATCACGCGGCGGCTCAGAAACACTCCATGATGAATCTGCTCTTCCTCGCTCCTCCCAAATCCCAGCCATAATATTGCACTTGTCCCCTGATTTATTATGTAAGAGTCTAAAGTCGTGCATTGACTCCATAGTTCAAACTGATTAAGCTGCCTGTGTGCGAGGACTTACACACACACACACACACGCACACACACACGCAGTTTTGCATTATTCTCTTTAATGTTCCCGCTGCAACACAAGCAATCAGCTTCCTGTCTTTGTTTTTCTTTCCTTTGTGACTCGCCGTGTGAATCTGTTATTGATTATTACTCGGTGTGATGGAGGATTTACGGCCACAGTGAAATTGACGGACACATTTTCGGAATAAATTCATAAAGTACCCGGAATTTTACAGCAGGAAAAACAGAATTAAAAAACGGTGCATTTCAAGCTACTGTTTGATGATTTACGTATAACTTCATAATAATCAAAACAGCTTCTACCAAGCTTTTGTAGATGACATAATTGGGTTAATTTACCTGAGGGACGCCGTCAGAATATTATCACACACACACACACACACACACACACAGTCTGTGGCCCCAAAGCTCCATCCTAAAAAAAGATCCATAGCGGCGTGTTTAACGGTCGGCTAATCGATATTTTAGTGTCTGGCGGCTCAGAGCGACGGAGCAGCAGGCGGAGGGAGACGGAGACGAGCAGGAAGTGAGCTGCTCGTCTCTCACAGCTCCTTCAGCACAAACAAATCCATGCTGCAGAGACGCTGAGACGGAACCTGGCAGTCGATGGGAATCAGGACCCGGACGCAGTCAGTGTGGTTCATCAGCAGTGACTTTTCCTCCACTGCGTCCCGTGAGCCGAGTTACAGCCTTGTTTTGGTGTTGCAGAAAGTAGTTCCGTCTAGTTGCTGGAGTCACACGGATAGAGAGTTTATATAAGAGTTTTTCTCCCAAAAAGTACGCAAAAAATGACCTTGCAATCATCTGGCACTATTTTCCCTCCCTTCACCATCATCAGCTTTTTCACAGCGTTTACATATTCGGACGTCACAGCCGTCTCCTTCCACCTCCTTCCTCCTTCAGCTGATGGAAAGGTGAGAGCGGTGATATGAGGGGAGGGAAAATAGTGCCGGGCGATTGCAAGGTCAGACTTTTTTGCGGCTCCACTTGTGATGCAAATGTTTGACTCTTTTCAACGCATGTTGTTTTTTGGAGCAAAACTCTTTATCCGTGTGACTCCAGCAACTAACTACTTTCTGCAACAGCGAAACCGGGCTGGAATTCGGCTCACGGGAGTCAGTGAAAAGTCACTGCTGATGGTGAGGAGCTCATACAGCTTCATGAAGAAAAATCAGAACTATCCCTTTAAGGACGGGTTCACACCAGACACAGAAACATCATTTATGACATCATTTATCATTGTGTATAATGGATCAGTGTGTCAGGATGTGTTGTGACAGCACTGCTTTATGTTGAAGGAAAACATTTAATTGTATCTCGTTATTTATAAATTGCAGAGAAAAATCAAAGTGCAGAAAAAGTGAAATAAACAACAACAACTCTTTCTGCAGCTGAGAAACTCGTCACGCCTCAACTTGTGCTTTTCCACAGAAAAACCCAAAGTGATCACATCCCTCCGAGTCGAGGGTCGATTCTCATTTCAATCAGCCGAAATCACGTCCGACGGCGCATTGGAGCCCACAGACCCCAATTAATCCAGCACTCGAGGTGGGTCTGGTCTCCACTCAGGGCTGGATGTGATTGGACCACCAGGCCATGATTACGCTTTCTGCTTTAAAAAAACAAAACACTTTCATTATAATTAGTTGTGGCACTTTGCTGTTTTATTAGCAGGTTGATTGTGTGGGCTGACGACCAGGGAGTGTGTGTGTGTGTGTGTGTGTGTGTGTGTGTGTGTGTGTGTGAGTGCTGTTTGTGCTACAGCACAAAGCAGCTGCTCTCACCGTAAAAAAAATAACAGGAAATTAATCAATAGAATTGCTGATCAATGATAGAATAAAATCCGGATCACTTTGCTGGATTCAGTCGACGTCGACAACAAACAATCACACGATCAATGGAATCAATGTCTGATCAAACTGATCAAACTGAACTTTGAAAAAAGAAAAAGAGGTTCCCAAAATGTCCGCCTTTTCTTTCCAAAATAAAATCACATTGATGTTCGGCGCTCACTGGGAGGTGCGACGTGTCCCACTGCCTTTGTTCTCCACCCAGGTGTGTGTGTGTGTGTGTGTGTGAGTGTGTGTGTGTGTGTGTGAGTGTGTGTGTGTGCGTGTGTGTGTGAAGAGAAATAACAAATATGAAAATACCAAACAACAACAAAATAACACACATGTAAACGGTGTGTTTAGAACCAAAGCATGCAACAACAGAGAAACATCTCAGGTCTGGTGCATTCTGGGAAAAAACCTTTCTGTCTGTGTGTGTGTGTGTGTCTGTGTGTGTGTGTGTGTGTGTGTGTGTGTGTCTCTAATGAAAACACTGTTGCTGCCCCTTCTTTGTTTTTCTTTTCTAATTCAATCTTATTTGTTGCTCTTCTTTATTGATCTTTTCTCTTCCATCCAGTTCTTTTTTTCTACGTTTTTATGAGAATCACGAATCTTTGTGAAATAAAAAAAGATATTTGAAAAAAAAGAAAAAAAACAACCAATGGATGTTTTGAAGTTCGGTAGGAACTTTTTTCAGATTTTTCTTCCATTTGTAGTAACTTGTGATCTCGCTGACGGACAAACAAACCAATCACAGGTGATAAAAGCGCAGCCCCCACCTGAGGCCGCCTCCCCTTGGCGGTGTGTGTGTGTGTGTGTGTGTGTGTGTGGGGGTGGGGGTGGGGGGTTCGAGGGGATTCAGCCTTTGTGCCGTGAGGAGGCAGCGGCTCCTGGTAATGAATGTTTTCAGTGTGAGGTGTGAATCGCTGCCTGCATTGATTTGCTCAGAGATCTGCTGAATGGAGCGGAGGAGGTGTGTGTGTGTGTGCGTGAGTGTGTGTGTGTGTGTGTGTGTGGGGGGGGGCTTTATTGGATCGACTTTGTTCGGTGGAAAAGGCAGCGACGGCATTTGGCTGCTGCTTCCTGGTGGCTGCATTTGAACAGGAGACGCAAACCCGGCGACATCTTCGACTGAGACGTCAGGAATAAAATCCAAACGATAGACGGGAAAAGATTCACCGTCCAGAGTCTCATTTTTTCTCTCCGTTCAGACAAGGTTGTTTGTTTTACCTTTCGTCTGAAAAAATACATAAAAATGAGACTAAGAATTACCTTCACTTACAACCACAGCATTCAGACGTGACTGTGAGTGCATTTGAAAGAAGATTAAAGCATTATCTGCAGCTTCACCTGGTAAAAGTCAGAGAAACACAAAGTACCAAATAAACGATATAAATAAGACAAAGAAAAAGAATATTGAATAACAGATGGATAATATAAAGATATTGTGCAGGTTACATGACACACACACGCAGGCAGAAGTGCATCGTGCAGCTTTAACCTTCACTATGTTAATCTGTAAACATCCTGTTTCCTCCAAACGCTCCGTTAGACAAAACAAAGTGTCGCCATGGCAACGCGCGGGATGCTGCGGCGGAGGATAACATGAGTGAGGAGGCTCTCGGCTGCTGTTTGAACTTCCGTCGCACTTTTGAGAGGCAGGTGTGTGTGAGCGCAGCGGGAATCCGACGCCGAGCTAAACACACTCACACACACACACACACACACTCACACACACACTCACGCACTCACACACACACACACGCACACACACACACTCACACACACACACACACCTGAGATATGCTGTCGGCTTCTCACTCCCGTCGCAGCTGGAGTCCGAGCTGACGGAGAAGTCGGTGCCGTCACGTCGCCTCGGAAGGAAGTGGTTACGGATTCGGAGCAGAGAACTTCCTGTCACATTCCGGCGCCGGCGGATGATAATAATAGATGAAACCCGGCTGCGACGTTAAGACGGAAATATCCAGTCGGAGTCACTCAGAGTTTGGTCTCCTCTGTCGCTAAAAGTTCACACGAGGAACTTTCTCTCACTCTCAACTGGCAGCCATCTTTCTTCTTCGGAAGGTTTCCAGTCGGAGCGGGAAGCCGGCGAGGAGGGAATCTCTGCGCGGGAAAATCACAGTTAAAAATGGAATGAGTTTCCGCCCAGACTCTGGTGCCGTCCTGCCAACAAACCAACCAACTCCAACGGAGGCGAGAAGGTTCTCTGCGGTTAACGCTCCTTGGTGAAGGTTTGGCAGCAATCCCGCGTCGGCCACCAGGGGGCAGCAGGGTTTCAGATCGACCGCGTTCTTCGCGGGTTGGCTGAGGAATTCTTCACACTTCCGGAAGAGGATTCCGTCATCTGCGCGTCTTCCCTAAGACGCTAAAATTTCGCTAAAATGGTCAAAACTTGTGCCGGAGTTTCCCGTCAGTAAACACAAACGTCCGGAGTGTAGAGAGAGTGTGTGTGTGTGTGTGTGAGTGTGAGTGTGAGTGTGTGTGCTGGATCAGTGTTGGGCAAGTTACTTTTAAAAAGTAATTAGTTACAGTTACTAGTTATTTCTCAAAAAGTAACTAAAGTTTAAAAGTTACAAATAATAAAAGTAACTAGTTACTGCGGAAAGTAATCTTTCAAGTAGATTTTCAATTGCTCAAATAAACCTCTGGGTGGCGGTAGGTGACAACCAGTGTTGGCTGAAAAGTTACTGAAAAAAAGTAATCCATTACACATTATTAGCCACTTTTTTTAAAGTGATGCCTTACTTTACTTTGTTTCTCACTGCTTCAAGTAATTAGTTACATTACTTTTGGACTACTCCAAACGTTTAAGATTACCTGCCAATTAACACTATGCAGACCTCTCATGTCTGTCGTGTCTCCGTCCTCGTCTCCTTCGTCTCCGTCCTCGTCTCCTTCGTCTCTCCCTCGTCTCCTTCGTCTCCGTCCTCGTCTCCTTCGTCTCCTCCACTCAAGTTTACGTGTCTCGTACGTCCTCGTACGTCCTCGTCCGTCCTCCTGCACACAGTCACACGTCATGACATCATTTTTCCATTCGGGATTGTGATTTGATTACTGACCTTATCAACAGTAGTGCGTCACATTACTGCGTTACAAGCAAATGTAGTGTGATTACAGTTACTCCCATATACACAGCGTTATGGAAACACGCCGCATTTTTGGGCCGTAACAGTAACGGCCTCATAGTGATGGGAAGAGTAATCAATTACATTACTCGTTACTCAAAAAAGTAACGTTGTTAGTAACACCATTATCTACAACGCCGTTTTTACCATCACTGGTGTCGGTTCAGCAACCCAACAACACACACACACACACACCAACGCATACATGCACATCAACGTCAGAGTGTGTGTGAGTTTCAAAGCTCCGTCCGTCCGTCCGTCCGTCCGTCTCCTCCAGAGTCTTGTTATCCGAGTCTTTGGTCAGCCGAGGATGTCAGCGGCCCAGTGTGAGGCGGAGCTGCTCGCCCATTAACCCCGACTTCAAAAACAAGCTAACAAGCAACACACAATCAAGAAAAAAAAAGAAAAAAAGAAACAACAACCAGAAAAGCTCGTCTGGTTCCACTCGCAGACACACACACACACACACACCGGCGGCGGCTGAGTGAGTCATCTTTTAATGAGCCCGAGGCGTGAAAAACGTGCTGTAAGCGTGCGAATAAGGAGCGATTGATTTTTAATAGTCGCGCCGACAATGTTGGAAACAATTAAAGTGTTAACGTGGAGTGGGTGTGATGATCCCGAGCCCCTCGGGAACCAAATCCTCCCTCCGCGTTGTTGCTTTTCCTCTTCATTCTCCGTTAATTCTCCAAAAACAGAATGTAAAACCTGGTAGGAAACCGAGGTGGCACACACACGCACACACACACCTCACACACACACTCACACACACACACGTTAATTAAAGGCTGCTGCATTTCATCGCTCCGAGATTCTTTCCTCGTCCTCCGCGAAGCTCTGAAGGAATCCTCAACCAGCGAATAATGAGCAGCCGGATAACGGCCAGAGTTAGAATAAGGCCTGTGTGTTTTTGTGAGGATGTGGTTGTGTGATCACAGCAGCTCTTTGAGTGTGTGTGTGTGTGTGTGTGTGTGTGTGTGGCTGGCTGTGTGAGCTTATTAAAAAGGCGAAAAATAAATCAAAGATGCATGCGTGCTGGTGTAAGCGAGGCTCGAAAGGCAACAAGGAAGCAAAGGGGGTGAAATTGGCATGAGTCTTTAAGCGGAGCAGGTGTGTGCAGGGGCTTCTGGGAAATGAAGTCATTTTGTTGTTTTCTTGGGTAAAGCTGTCCTGTGCAGCCGGTCTGAGGGTTTCTGTTAATCCAGCGGGGCTCAAAAACAAGAAGTGGACCGGATCTGGTCTGCTGCTGAAAACGACAAAAGGTTTAGTGAAGGGGGGAGGGGCATCCTGGAGTGGGCGGAGCTTCATCTGGGACACCGCCGCCTGCTTACTGTAAATACTTGACTGAAAATATGATGAATTGGGACAGAAAACAATCCACAAAAGGGATCCGCGATGATGACAAACCTTGAAAAATGCCTGACGGGTTGAGCCGCTCGCTGGTGGAACATCTGGCAAAGAAGAAGAAGAAGAAGAAGAAGGAGTAGAAGAAGAAGAAGAAAAAGAAGAAGAAGAAGAAGCAGCTGCTGGAGAGACTGACAACCTCAGCAGCTCGATAATTAGAAAACGCCGCCGCTCAACTTGGAGAAGCTCATCATAAAACAACGTCAAAATTGGATGATGAGCAGATGTGAGCGTCACCTGTTTGAATGAAAAATAATCCCTGCCTCACACACACACACACACACACACACACACACACACACACACACACACACACACACACACACAGTTCAAAAGGCTAAATTGAATGCAAAAGCAGTCTTTTCTGATTTATTATTATTATTGTTACTATTATCATGATTACTTATTAGATTACAAGCACTTCAGGTCACACAAACTCTCTCTCTCTCACACACACACACACACACACACACACACACACACACAAAAGTACCATGTTTTTATTCACTTATTTAATTGTTTTGTTGTCGTGTTTACAT
>CAESWR010000053.1:505546-520694 GCA_903171835.1 Mullus surmuletus | reverse complement strand
CCCCCCCCCTCGTCCGCCCCACGCGAAAGCATCCACATAAACTGTGAAAACAAGACGCTTTCCCTCATCTATTATTTATCCGCTCGCTCCGTCTCGCTTGCTCGGCTCGCAGAGTCTTTTTCAAGTTGAGCAAAACTGGCAGGCTGTGTTTACATTCAGCGCCGGTCGATTATTTATGCGAGGTAATCACGGCCGTGTGTGTGTGTGTGTGTGTGAGTGTGAGCGGGAATCACAGCCGTGTGTGTGTGAGCAGCTTTACTGTCGGAACAATAAGGCCCTGTGTGTGTGTGTGTGTGTGCGTGTGTGTGGTGAAGCTGTGGAATAAGCAGATAGACCACAGAATAAATCTGTGTTTTGTGTGATTTGGTCGATGATTTGTTTTTTTTCCACAGATTTCAGTTGAAATTAATTCACAGATTTTCACACATTTCAGTTTAATTTCCCATAAATTACACTTTTTCGTTTCCATTTTTGTGCAAATCACTGATGTGTCTGATATGGATGTGAGAAACTGGTTCAACATGTCAAGCTTGGTGATGTGGACACACAAGTCAATTAAACATTGGCTGTGTGAGTGTGTGTTTGTGTGTGTGTGTGTGTGTGACGTAGCAGAGTAACTAGAGAGACCATAGAATGAACCTGCTAGCATTCATGTTGATGGTTGTTTTCATCCATTAGCATTCATGCTAACAGCAGTGTTTACCTGCTAAATGTGGGTTTTTCATGTCAATTATGTCTCCAATCATGTTTTGTTTTGACGCCTTTAGTCATTTTCAGACATTTTCAGTTTAATTATCCAGTTCATTGAACTCTTTTTGTTTACATTTTTGTTCAAGTCACACGGTCTGATATGGCTCTGAAAAACTGGGTTGTCAATAGCAAGTCAATAAAACATTGAGGCTGTGTGTGTGTGTGTGTGTGTGCTGCCTCTATGCTGCTATTTACGTTGAGAAAGTAGACAAACGTAAACTTGTTTGGTGACAAAGGAAAAAAGGTGCTAAAAAAAACAAACAAAAGTTCACATTTCGCACATTTATTTTTATGCTGTTTACTCGCGGCGGCTCTTTGTCGGCTGTTTTGCGACGACTTTCACACGTCTGCCGTCACACTGCGTTACTTCTGGCAGGTTTCACAAACCTTTTCCTCCTGCACAGAGTTTCGCTGTGAATCCCATCGAAGAGCCGGAGACGTTGCTGTTTTCGTTCATCTGCCTTCCTGTGACAGACGCCATCTAGTGGCTGCAAACACTATGACAACAGGAGGGAGAAGTAATGCATGAATGACTTGGCTGGTTGTTTATCAGACGACCTTCTTGCCCTTGTTCGTCCCACCGCCAGAGAAGACATGTGGGATTGTCCTCGCGTCTCTGCTCGACACTGATGCGTACGAACCTGAGCTTCTCCATCGGAATGTTTTTGGGATTTGAGCGCCGCTCAGACGTGACCGACGCCCAGACAGCCGGGGTCAAAGGCCGTCCTCCTGCTCGGCTCTGACCGGCGTCTGCACAGCACCGCATGAGGAGCTCATGAATGCTATTTTTTTTTTTTTTAACCAAAACACTCACTGTGTTGTTTGTAACAGCTGCTTTTTTTCCTGAGGAGAGGTGTAAAATCACCAGCTGCGACGTGTGACAGCAGCTGATTCCAGCTCTGTTGGATGTTTTTTATGACAACAGAAGGGAATAAACCAAACGCTGAATATTAGATCACTGGCTACGTTTACATGCAGTGATTATTCCAGTCAATGAAACATTGGGAATAAAACGTTTCCGAATCTGAAACCAGAATAAGACGATAAGAAGAGAAAGATATATTCTGGTTATTCAGTTGGGTCAGTGGCTGCATTTACATGCCGTCAATGAGATTTTAGAATATTAGCAATAAACCAGTTGCACGCGGCCACGTAAACACCAACAACCTGTTTGAATAACCACAATTTGCTCATTTATCCCAATTGATCCCAATCACCGTGGATACGGGAATAACCCTGTTTCCTCTCATTATGTAAACGCGTTATTCTAAATGTGTCAGTAACTGGAATAGGGACCTTAACCCAGATACTGACTGCATGTAAACGTAGCCATTTTTTAGAGGGCAGCTTCACATTCTCTGAGGGGGCGTGGCCAGGTCATGGCTCATTGCATTTAAAGGGACAGGCGCAGGTTGTTTGATGTCGGACATAAACCTGTCAGCGCTTTTACATCAGCTGTCAATCAGCTCTACTTTAATCAAATTCATTCAACTTCATTTGCAAATCGGAGACAGAAGGGGCGAGTTGTTTCTGGAGCGTCAGGCATCTCAAGGTCCTCCAGCACAGAGCGCCGCTCAGAGGTCGAGGCGACGACCTCAGCGAGTGTTTGGTGAATGAGCAGGACGAGCTTCAGATCAGACCGTCACCTTCCTGCTCGTGCTCGGCCGCGTTCACCTCTCAGCACGCCGGTATATTCGCTCCCGCGTAACAAGCGCACCCGCAAATAATCCCCCCCTCTTTACAGCGAGTTGCCGTGGTTTCCAGGGAAATGCGGCTTTCATCTTCCCTGTTTCTCTTCCCTGAAATAGATTGCAAACCACTACTGGGAGCAGCTGGAATTGGAGGAAATTGCACCAACTTTCTTTTCTTTCTTTTTTTTCCCTCCACAAAGTCATCGGCGGCGGAAGCGCGAGCGGCGTGGAGTGGACTTCTCTCCCGCCGACGCCTCCTGGCAGCCAAATTTGAAGTGATGTCGACGCGCAGAGACAAACGGTCAGATTCCATTTCCAGCTCGGCTAATGTCGCGCTAATGAACATGAACCAATTTCCACCAAATTAAAATTCATTTGCATGAGGCTTAAGTGCATCTGGCGAATAAATTTCCATAAGCCAGACAGGCCTCCGGGGCGGCACTCGAGGCGTCACTGCGCTTGTAATAACGGAATTAAAATTTTATTAGGAAGCGGCTAATTTCTAGTGGAGAAAATTACCCTGACAGGGCGGACGGGTTTTGGAAGAGAGGACATTACGACGCTCGTGTGACAGATTCATGCTGCCGATGGAGCTCCTGAAGGTTACCGCGCGCTGTGTGTGTGTGTGTGTGTGTGTGTGTGTGGTATTTAGCGTGTGATTTAACGCCTGCCCTAAGAATCGCTCCGTGAAGGATAAAGGATTTTTATTTTATTTTTTTTCACGAGCAGGATGTAATTGAACTAAGTAGGTCATGTTTACAATGTGAAGTCAGGAGATTAGCAGGCAGAGTGTGTTTCCGCCGATAGCAGAGAATTCCCATTAATTTGGCGTAAACGGAGCCGCGCGCTTATCGATATGTTCTGATGTTGTGCTCAGATTTGCCGCCCGTTCTCTGCCTCCCGTAATTCTCCCACATTGGCTCTCATCAGCCGCAGCAGGGTCT
Source organism: Mullus surmuletus (assembly GCA_903171835.1). NCBI lineage: Eukaryota > Metazoa > Chordata > Actinopteri > Syngnathiformes > Mullidae > Mullus > Mullus surmuletus. The sequence continues at coordinate 517,309 of CAESWR010000053.1, read as the reverse complement.
ATTTTCAGCAGCTCCCGGCCCACTCCACCGAGCACGATGGCAACGCTGGCTCTTCCTTTTTTTCCTTTTTTTTTTGTAACTCATATTTCTTTTTCTTTTTTTTCCCCCGAAGACGGGGCTCAGCTGAGCGGTGCGAGCCAGCTCCTCGTTTAGTCGTGTCTCTGGCTTCTGAACTGCAGCCAAACACAGCAAACGGGTCGACCTCAGACTGGCCTGCATGGTGGTTTCATGTATATGTACATATTTATATCATGATGGAGGTTTCTGGAGGCCAAGGTGGAGGCGGAGCAACATGAAGTCCACACGCGGCCACGCAGTGCTGCCAGCTCCTCAGTATGGAAAGACTCTGCTGGATGATTAGCTTATGTCACAGCGAGGCTCAGGTGAGGGTCTGTGTGTGTGATTTATTAAGCGTCCATGGGTTCCATGAAAGGCGATGAAGTTCAATGAAGTTATTGTGATTTCTATTCATCTAAATGTGGATATGTCTCCAAAAAGCCAGAAAAGTCACCAATTTCACCAGTAATAGTAGCTAGAGTTGTTGCTAGTCGCTTTTGACCCAAAAAAAAAGTGGCCAAGTTGGCAACACTGAGGCCACGCGAGGTTCTTCTATCTATCATCAAATAAAGAGCGAACAAACAAAAAACAGGAAATGCAGTTTATCATTGGCATCCATTCATGCCCCCCAAACACCAGCGGGAGGAAAGAACGTCAGCAAAGGGGATTTTAAATTGGAATGATTTCATGTATGGCTTTTGATGTGTGTGAGACACGAAACCAGAATCCGCTCGCCAAAGAAGAGTTACTTCTTCTGTCCGTCAACATGTCACGTCAATATTACGATGATAACCAGAGCTGCAGTTCCTGTTCGGCAGATAGAAGGTGTTTTTTTTATATGAGATTGTTGCCACAAGGTGCAGCGCAATGCAGAGACACAGAGCCGCCTTAGAAACAAGTGAAAATATTCAGAGTTTACAAGTCTGCAAGCTAATGATGCACAGAAAACACACCACGACAAACTGCTGCCGGGAGGCCGAGAAAAAACCCACATAAACTTGACAAAGCAGAAACGGAGCTCGTGGAGGCTCAGGAGGATGTTTTATGGCTGAGGAGCCGCGGACGGAGCGGAGAGAAAATACAGCACGCCGCATAAATCCGCTCAGAGACGGAGGTGACAGAACGTGTGTGTGTGTGTGTGTGTGTTTGTCACCAACAACCGTCCGGCTAATTGACTGCAGCTCAATGAGCTGCCGTCGGTGCTTACTGCTGTCAAAGCGCCGCTGTTACAGGGGGGATTTGGGCGGTGATTTAGTGGGAATGTGCTTATGTAAGTATCACAACAGGTATTTAAGTCACAGAGAGACGGGGGGGTGGCGAGGGAGGGGGGGGGGTTTACAACTGGAAAAAGTAGCTGTGGATGAGGAAGGCGGTGGAAATCAAACGTGTGTAAGTACACCCTGGATTCAGGATGTAGTTCTGTTTTCTGTGTATTAAATGTGAAACTTCCTTTGCAAATATTATTTCATATTTTTTAGATATTTATTAGTCCAGTAAGACTTTTTTGTGTAATACAGAAGAGACATCATTTCCATCATTATTTCATTCCGGAGATTTATTCTTATTATTTATTAATATTACGTTAGAGATGATATATTAAGTTAGATATATTTTTGTAGGCATAATAAAACATGTTGCGTCACCTCTGAGAATCTGAAATTGTGTCTTTGGTTATGGATAGTATTTTGTAATAGGACTATTTTCTATCCATACCGAAGAGGTTTTTATTTTCATACGTGCTGCACATGCGTTGGCCTGAATATTGAAGGTAGTAAAGTACATGAGAAAATGTACAAATATCCCTTGTCATGTAGCGTCATGTAGTTTTACACACATTTGAAGCTGGAATCCGGTCTCTTCCACTCTGTGCTCGGCTGCTTTCTGTCTCATTTACAAGCTAAAGCGATGCGACCGGAGGGAAGTTCCATCACCTCCAAACCGCAGCAATCTGCCCTCTTTAAACAGCCGGCGTGTTAAAGGATTTGACCCCAACACGTGGGCACGGCTCCCCGGTGACCCCGGCCCGCTGCGCCCACACGGTTCCGCCTGTGATTTTCCATTAGCGTGTGACAGCGGCGCCGGTTTATGGCGGCAAAGCCCTGCGGAGAAGCAGGTTAGCCGTAATTATCGGGCCGGCCGCTGTCACACCTCTCACAAAGTCTGCGCGGCTGACCTAGCTACCGTAATAACTGTTGTTCTCTTCTGGGCGCAACATGCTCCCTTACGCTTTCTGCATCCTACCCAGCTACCGTAATAACTGTTGTCTGCGTGCAACATGCTCCCTCACGCTTTCTGCTTCCTTAACCGTCTACCGTAATAACTGTTGTTCTCGTCAACAATCTTCAATCAAAAAATGCTAAAATCGGGGACATTTTTGCGGAAAAGCCTGAGCGGGAGGTCTGGTCACCTCACATTAAGTTGCTTCTGACGTTTCCACATTACCGACTCTCCACTGGCAGGGAAACGGAAAATGGATTTTGTTTTCTCATCCCGGGAGGATTCAATTAGCCGCCTCTGTGTTTGCAGCTAGCGTCTGTCTTTCCATTTCACGCTGTCTGATGTTCGCGCCCTCAAATGGAGCGGCTGCAAATTCGGGGGTCGTAATCCGACGGAGGCGAACGTGTCAGAAATGGAATTTAAATGGCGCTGCCTCTCGCCCGCCCGCTCACTCGCTCGCCCGCCGAATCCGTCACGCGCGGCTGTTAGCGCCGATTAGCCGCCCTTCACTTCCCGGGTCGCGTGTGAACGAACCCGACGTGTCAAAGCCTGAATGAAGAGCTGAGATGAAGCGGAAATCTAATCTGGGGTCAATCTGAACCCGCTTCACCTCAAAGCTATTTGCTGTTTCTCTCGGCTTTGAATTTATTGAGCGCAAAAAGTGCATTTTTTTGTTGTTGTTTTTCACGGCCGTTCTGCTTCACGAGACGACGAAACGCTGATATGAACCCGGCGGTGAGTTCAGGTTATCGGTGCTCAACTGTTTGACTCTCACAGCCGAGAATGTGAGTGTGATTATTATGGGATGATTAAGACTCGTGGCGAGCGGAGCGTTAAATGACGAGTGTATAAGCAAATATGAAAGCGACGGTTCTGCCTCACGCAGGTTTAATTGGCGTCTGCTCGGTTTGACTTCACCTCCTCTGTCATCCTCCACCGCTGTTCAACAACAAGCTTAAAAACCTCTTCTACTGTTTCAGTTTCGTCTCTTCTTTAAAATCACTTTTTATGGCCACGAAATGAAACACGACTCGTGAATCGACGATTTCAGCTCGTCTTTGACCCGTTTTTTCCTTCTTCTTCTTCTCCTTGTTGACCACTGAAGGGGGCAATTAACTTGGACAAGGAAGAACATTCCTGACGCAGTTATTAACGCTCGGCTTTGAGGCTCCACAAAAACATAAACAGGGAACAAGAAGCCAAATCTTCTCGCCCGCTCACGCCCCGATGGCTTCTACATGAAGGTTTTAATGGCTCTGTAACGGGTTGTTCTTCGGCCCGTGCGACACCTCGATGGCAAACAGATGAAAACACAAACTCATTGCTGAAGGTAAAGAGAAAAGATTAAGGAAACTTAAATCCCCGGCGAACGGAGTGAAAGTTCCGTACACACAGAGTGTGACTGTAAAAGCAGCACCTGCAGATCCGCTGGTTGAAGGTTTCCTGTTTCCCTCCCGTACGCGGCGATGTTGGTAATTGCATTCTGAGGTCCAAACTGGTTGGATTAGCGGGGAGGAGAAATGTAAATGTGGACAATTTCAGCAATTTTCTTTGGTTTAAATCTGGTTTTCAAAAACAGGAGGATGGAAAACTTTTGCCAAAGACGTTTTAGTGAACAGTTTCTGCTACAAAACCCAAAGAAGAAGAAGAACCAATTTCCAGGGAGCCATCAAAACACCAGTCCAGTGTCGCCAGCCGACACTTCCCCCTGAGACCATTTGTTGTGGTCATAATTACTGTGGCCACTAGATGGCGTCTGTCACAAACACCAGTCGAAAGGTTTCTGCTGTCTGGGTGTATCATTATTTTGGACTTTTTTGTGGAATCTCTGTTTGTTTTGGATCCGACTCGGCGCGCCGGGGTTTCGGGGTTTGCCGCAAAGGTTGATGACTCACTTTCTGTCTGTCACAGAAGTGGAGGTGGCAGGTGAACTTTGAGGACGGCGGCGGCTGCCGACGCCCCCGGACAGGAAATGAAAGGCGCACAGCACACCGGCGCCCCCCCACCGAGGTGCGTGACCTCCTCCGTTTGTTCATATATATGTTTATATCCGAGCTTTCCAATAAATATTTGGTGGGTATGTGCAGGTGCTGACTCACGGCTGCCGTGGAAACTGCAAAAATGACAATCTGAAGTGTCTTCATATTCAAATGACGAATCCCTCCAGTGCTTCTTGTGATGATGGCGCCGGAAAAAGAGGAAATGAGCTGAGATTAAAGGACATTTGCACCTAAAAGGAGGGTGGAGGTGAACACAGATCAAAGCTTCTTCCTGTGTTACTGATATGTTGCTGGCGTCCCTTCCAACTTATTAAATCCTTTCTTCCCCCAAACAATTCAAACCTGAGTGTATTTTTGATGTAAACCCGCAGCGTCAGCGACACCCTGACGTTCATTGCTGATCGGAGTTTCACAAAGAGTGCAGATCTGAACACAAGTGTGCAATTCCTCTCGGTTTATTTAGTATAAAATAGAATATTTGCATTTTCACCACGTCCAGTTCGGGTCCTTTGGAGAAAAGGACGAGTGTGTCCTTGCAGCACGTTTTGCACACTGTGCAGGATGAGTAGTTCAAAAGACACCTGGCCTTTTTCAACCGTGTTCGCAGAAAGTCCCGCATCCGTCAGAGTTCTGGACGTGACGGCCGGTGGCGGCGGCGTCCCCTCCTTTAGTTTTTTAAGGCAACGCTTGAAAAAACAAACCAAAAACAGAGAAATAAATAAAAGACGAGGTGACCAAAGAACAAAGAAAGGACCATCCATTAAATCCAGCAGTGTTTGTGGGTTTGAAACTGCAGACGTAAATCCGGCCGAGTGGAGCATCTTTGCCGATTCCTTGAAAATCGTCCCGTCAGAGCTGCAGTCGAGATAGGAGAGTTTTTGTTGTTGTTTTTGTTCCTTTAATGTGATTTCCAGGCCTCGTCGTCGCTCTCCGACCCTGAGAACAAACAACAGAGAGAAACTGAGAAGATCTGCTTCCAATTTGGTCACCTCAGATAAAGTCCGGCAGCTTTACCTGCCTCCCCATCGGGAGTGGATGCTGTATGGATTCTGGATGTCATCGTTGGTGGTCGGACCCGGCACCTCAGCTCCCGGGCCGGCCCCCTCGGTCCCCCCCAACCCCACCCCCCCACCCCCATCCCCCCACTTCTCTGGCCCGGGAGGTCGGCCTTGGAAACAGCAGGCGGGTCACTGGTCACTGGGAGCTTCCAATGTCATCTGAATAACAGAGTTTCAGTTAGCTGATGCAGGAGGAGAAGCTCCACCTGCTGGGCCGGTACTTAGCCCGCACTTACTGTGTAATTGCTGCGCACTGACTGTGCTATTGGCTGTCATTTACTGTGTAATTGCCGCGCACTCTTTGTGTCACTTGGTTATAAATAAATACGTTAAGTGCGAGGAATTCCAAATGATTTCATATATTTTTCATGTCATGTGTTTGTGCTGCAGCCCCCCGGGCGGCGGCGGAGTGGGCGTGGCCTCCTCACCTGCCCGCTCGGCGCTCTCAGTCGCTGCCCCGGTTGAAGAGCTCCAGCACGGTGGCGTTGGTCCTCTCGAACAGCCACTGCTGGCTGAGGGAGGCGGAGTCACACGTGTTCATGAAGACGCGGCGCTCGCTGGGGCTGCTGTCGATGCAGCTGTTACTGACGGGGTGATACAGGCTCTTATCCTGCAGGGGAGGAAGAAAGGGCTCTGGATGTTTCTTTCGCTCGACATACTTGTGCACTCAGATGATTAAAAAGAAGAATGTGCTGTTCTTTTTTTTTCCTGTATTATTCATGATGCTGCACAATAATCTTCTTCACTCTTTCTCATGAGATGCAGCTTCTCTCTGAAGCGTTTATTCTTCAGCTCAAACACAGAAACCCTCCAGTGTGTCCAGTCGGACCTTCTACATTCTCTACCATCACTTCATTTGATGATCTGTGATGTAGGAATGGTTGGCTAATTTGGTGAATCTCAGAGGGCGGTAACCGTGACAACGCCTAGCGCTCGCCGCCGCACCTTCCTGTAGCGCCACAGCTGGTTGCCCCTCATGCCGTGGCAGTCGTACAGGGTGACGGGGCTGCTGTGGGACACGGCGTCGAAGCAGACCTTCCTGGTGTGCATGGGGTCGCCCACGCGGATGTCCTGCCGCCAGCCCAACGTTAGCACCTGTGAGGGGGCGGAGCATCAGTGTCAGCAAGGAGGCTCTTGGGAAATCTCCTCAATGTCAACTGACAGTTTCTACCATAATCATAATAATAATCTTTTTAAAGAAAGGAACAGCAATGCAGTATTCATAGAAATAACAAATCCTTCTGGCTCCACCCCCAAATTTCCATTGGCCCCGCCCCCAAATTTCCCTTGTGAAAACCCCAATTTTCTCCAGATTTTGCACCTTCTCCCTGTGCTCCAACACCTCAGGAAATTAGTTGAAAATCTGATAGAAAAATGTGTAAAAGTGTGTTTTAATTCGACCCGTGTTGAACCCTTCGACAAGACTGAATAAAATCAGTCAAGTGGGAGCGTTTCTGCTTCTCTTCAGGATGATGTCAAATAAATATTGAAAGAGTGCAGAAACAGATTCACTCAACTCACAATTTGACATGTCACCTTCCAGATTTCACGGACAACTGGTAACAGGAAAATGTGTTAAATAAACTTTGTGATATATTAAAGGGAGCGCGGTTCCAGCACGGTTTTGGTGTTGCAGGAAGTAGTTCCGTCTGCTTGCTGGGGTCACATGGATAAAGCGTTTTGCTCCAAGTCCCACCTCGAACTCACTCTGCACTATTTTCCCTCCGTTCGTATCACACCGCACACCATCATCAGCTGTTCCATGGTGTTTACATGCTCAGAAGGAGACCGCTGCGACGCGTCTTCTCTCGCCTTCGCAGCCTCCTCCCTCCTTCAGCTGATGGAAAGGTGCGCGCAGTGATATGAAGGGAGGGAAAATAGTGCCGGGTGATTACGAGGTTGAACTTTTTTTGTGGCAAAGAATTCGACTCTCTTGAACGCATGTTGTTTTTTGGAGCCAAACTCTTCATCCGTGTGACTCCAGCAACCAGACGGAACGACTTTCTGCGACAAACCGGGCCGGAACTTGGCTCACGGGACGCAGTGGAGGAAAAGTCACTGCTGATGAAGCTCACTGATGGTGAGGAGCTCATACAACTTCATGTCAAAACAGCTGGACCATCCCTTTAAGAGATGGGAATAAAAGAAGAAATCAAGGGGTGGATTATTGATTTTTTATGCCACCCCCCCCCCACTGCCCTGGCTCACCTGTCCGTGACTCCAGCCCACCTCGCCCCGCCCCCTCACGCAGCCCTCCAGGCGGATGGGGCTCCCCGACACAAAGTGTTTAATCTCCATACACATGCCGCTGCCCACATTCCGGATCTGCAAACACACGGGGGGGCGGGGGAGGGGGAGGGGGAGGGGGGGGCATGTTGATCAATACATGGATCACCTCTAACACTCGTAAGGGGATTTGGAGTGTCGTTCCCACGGAAACTTCCTCCGCCAGTGTTTCTCCGGCGGCCGGTGAGGAAGACCTGCCGGAGGTTTGTTGTGTGAATGATGGCGATTTATGATGTCAGATCATTTTCCCGCCGTCTCGTGAATGTAAACACACAAACACAGACGGCCGCCGCATTCACAAGCATCTCATCAGGATGCTGAACTGGCTTTGAGATATTCTAGCTGTCTAACACGCCGCCGTCTGCGTGGACCGACAGCAAAGCGTGTGCTGACTCCCAACTCTCAGCCAGATCTCCCTCGATAGCACGAGCTCTTCCAGGCTCCTCAAAAAATCTTCATAAAAACAAGATGTGACTATAAATTCCTGGACGACATCAGCGATTCACCGATTGGGCTTCTCGTGTAAACATGTTTGTCCTTCAACACAATCAAGTCTACGGAAAATTGCCGGAAATCCACTTTTCAGATATAAACACATTGAAAAACATCAATGAAGAATAGCCAAAATCAAAATGAATGTAAATCATTATTAAATACAATAGAAAAATACATGAAATGATGAGTAAACAGATCATTTTAAATATATCCCAAATATATTTAAAAATTGAATGGAATTAAATGCTGAATAGAAAATGAATGTAAATCATAATTAAATAAAATAGAAAAATATATAAAAGAAAAATAAACAGAACATTTTAAATATATCAAAAATATATTTAAAAATGTAATGAAATTAGAAAATGAATGTAAATCATAAGCAAATAAAATAAAAAAGATATAAGAACTATGAAAAAACAGAAAAATTGAAATATGAAACATTGTAATGTATGAAAGGAAATGAAATCTAATGAAAAACAGTACAAAGCGTACCTCTCCCCAGGCGGCGGCGGGCGGCTCCACGGGCGGGTAATGCTTGGGCAGATCCCAGGCCACCTCGCTCATGAACCACTTGAAGCTCTTGCAGTTGAGGCGGCTCCTCAGCTCCTTCTGCGCCGTCATGTCGCCTGCCGACAGGTGGCGGTACTCGGGCCGCCGCTGGTACACGTACTCGGCGTACTCGTCCATCCACACCTCCGCCACGCGCTTCAGGTTCTGCAATGAAAGGAACAACCAGAGAAAGAAAAGTAAATGAAAGGTTTGAGAAAAAAAAAAGACAGGTTTTGGAGAAAAAAAACCTCTCATGCAGATTGATTGAATTCCAGGGAAACTTTGAAGGATGATAATGGAAAAGTCATTTTGATTTTTTCCTCCTTTATGTAAATGTGTTCCTTCATCTGCGGGATTGGGCTGATTCACAGCCATCAGCATTCCACCGAGGTCCAGTGTAAAGAGTCTCGCTCAGGATGAAAAAGCAAAAGAAGAAGAAGAAGAAAAGAAGGGAAAAAAAGGCTTACAGTTGCACACGCGGAGCTGAAGTGAGGCGGCAGCTCGGGCAGCATACATAATAAATGGTGTTCGGCTGCATCCCCCGTGACTTACTGCTGCTTTGAAGAATAAAAGGGAACAAAGGAACTTAAGCTCATCGTTTGCAGCTGCACCTGCAAGGGCTGCTGGGTAGCGGAGACGGCGCCACACCGCCGCCGCTCCGCTCATCCGGTGGTCTTTGGTGGTTGCTGAGCCGCCTTTAGCGAGCTGTGGTACGCAGGCGAGGGGGAGGAGAGCGCTTAGCGGAGGAGGCGCCAAACAGAAAAGGGCCGTCGTTTGTTATCCTGCTGGAAAGCTGCTTTGGCACCTGGATGATGCCTTCGCTTCGTTTGTTAGCACAGATTAGCAGCAACAAAAAAGAAAGAAAGCAAAAAGGGCTCATTCGCTCCATCATGTTGGCTGACAGCTCCTCTTTGTTTCAGTCTCGGTGAAGATGACCCACACAGGTGTTGTTTAGAGCAGTGCTGTGCACGGCGGGGGGCTAAAGTGCACTTAAGTGTGCTAAAGTGCTCTCTTGGGAGGCAAAAAGGCGTTCTAAAGTGCCCCCCTGGCTGGCAAAACACACTGAACTGCCCTCTTGGCTGGTAAAAACATGATAAAATGCCCACTTGGGTGGAAAAAACACACTAGATTGCCCTCTAGGCAGGCTAAAACATTATAAACTGCACTTTTTGCTGATTAATGCACAATAAAATGCCTTCTTTGGAGGCAAAAACACGTGCTTAAGTGCCCTCCTGTTCGCAAAACACACTAAACTGCCCTCTTGGCTGGTTACAACATGATAAAATGCCCTTATTACGGCAAAAACGTATGTAGTTGCCCTTTTTTCCCGCTCCTTCCGCTTTTTGTGGCTCTGCAGTGCAGATTTTTGGCTTCAAAGGCCTGTTTGAAGGTAAAGACTAAGCAGGTTTCGTTCCGAGGCGGGAGGTCAAGTGGGGTTTTTTTTGTTTAGTTTTTTTACATAACAGGCTCTTTGCCAAAATACAACAGCTCCAAATCCCCTCCGCTGAATTACTTTATATTTTGAAAGCAGCTGAAAACAAGCCACGTTTTTTATGATGTGAAAAAAATTGTCACAAAAAGAGGGTTTTTATCCTGAGAAGGAGGAATTTGATTTTTCAGGGTTATTGGTGTATTTTTAATGAAACAATCTGACGGATGAAAGCCAAAAAGGTATTACAGGAGGAAGCGCAGATAGGAGCGGACAGTCGCACACAGACATGGATTCTCTCATGAAAGAGCTTCTTCTGTTCAAAAGCTGAAGAAAGCCAGAAGGAAAACAGAAAAACGACGCTCCCTGTGGCTGAGGAGCAGATTAATCAGGCTTTCAGCTTCAAAAGGAGCGACATTAAAAACCCCAAACTTTATTCTGCCTTTGATGTAATTGAGAAAGACGTGTGCGATCGCTCTTCATCCCAGTTCAAAGGTCACTCTGTCTGGTTACCAAAATAAAAGCACGGATCTGCTCCCTGAAAAGGGCTGCAACTATTTTTCAACCCTTTAGAGTTCCGTTTTTTTGCATTCAGAGGCTCAAAGTCCCTAAAAATGTTTGATATTTGACAGTTGATTAACAACATTTTAAGTTGGAAAAAAATGTTAATATATGATATTTTACAGCAGTCTTTTGGAAGGAGACGCTTTTTGTCCCCAGGAACTAATAAGAGAGTTTGCTATAAAAATCTGTCACTGCAGAAAAAATCAGAATGCCTCAAATTCAATGTTGCTGCTAATCATTGACCCATTCGAGGCTCTAATGATAATAATAATCATTAAATCCTCCTTGAATTGCATTTTATGGAAATTAGTGTAGTTTTTGTATTTTTTCCCGGTTATAATACCCATTTTCATTATGTAAACAAACTGGCATTTAGAGGGTTAAAATCCCCCCCAGTAATGAATATTTGATATATATATTTCAGGCTGAAGTTGATTAAAAAGACTGACTCATTTAAAGTGGAAAGAAATATCAATATATGTTATTTTTACAGAGGTTTTTAGCGAGGGGACGTTTGTCGCTCTGAGGGACGATTGAGGAAGTTTTTTTCCCAGGAACTCTTAATGTGTTTGTGGTTCCTGCAGCTTCTTTGCTCTTTACATGCTAATTGTTGCAGCCCGAGCCAGAACTTTTTTGTTCCCCTTCTCCTGCTGTGAAACATTGAAATAGATCTCAGTGAAGGTGGGGGGCTGAGGCGGGAGCGCGGCGCTGAGGAGGGGGTCACCTTGGCCAGGCTGATGCCGCCGGGGACTTTGTAGGGGACGTACTTCCTGTAGATGTGTCCCACCCTGGAGCAGGGGATGTCCTCCATGCGCCCGCCACACATCCACACCTTCAGGGCAGGAGGAAAAAAAAAACCCAGAGAGGAAGTGAGACGCAGACAGAGAGCAGCGACATCTTAACATTCAAGCACAGAGTTTCAGGAGGGTGAAGGACGGGCGCCATGACGGGGGATGGGGGGCGGAGCCACGCCGAAGAGGGGGCGGAGCTCAGAGGGAGGAACAATGGGGACGGATGAGGTGGCAGGAGGAGGAAGAGGAGGAAGAGGATGGGCGAGCCAGAGCAGGTAAACGAGTGCCTGATGGTTTTAATCCACACACGCACA
>CAESWR010000053.1:464521-486107 GCA_903171835.1 Mullus surmuletus | reverse complement strand
TTTAATCGAAATCCCAATATTTTGCCGCCACGATTATCTGCGCATAATCGTCCACGATATTGACGTTTGAAATGATTAAAGGGCAGCTCCGCGTACCTTTGTCGCTGAAGTCGTCGACCAGGATGACCTCGGCAACGAGCTGCGGCGGCGAGCGGTTGAGTACGCTGTGGACGGTCCTCAGCAGCGACGACCAGCCCTCGTTGTGGAAGGGGATGATGATGCTGGTGTTGGGCAGCTTCTCCGCGTACAGCTTCTGCTTGCACCTTTACACACACACACACACACACACACACACAATAAATACAGCGATTGAATGCATGTGTGCCTGGCGATTATTCTTCGACCCTCAAGCCTCATCGTAGCATCTTCAGCGCGCGGCGTCTCCGCCTCCCCGCCGTGACATTGGGCGGCTCAGATGGATGAGTCTGAGCACACCGCCAGACAAGCACTTGTGGCCGGCGCCGGCGGAATCCAGGTGCAATCTTCTCAGAAACCCACACCTGAGTGTATGTTCTATGATTCGTCATTACTGTGAAGATTGCATTCGCCCGCAACGGAGAAGAAGAAAAAAAAAATAGAGCGGATAGAAATGGGCCAATGTAGAGGAGGAAAAAAAGCCATTTTGAGGAGCCTCTCGATTTCATGTATGTTTGAATTCTGTTTTGGACGTAAACATGTTTGGAAGATGCCGAGCTCGCCCGGTCGCAAAGGCACCAAGGCTGATGGAAGTTCCTCTTGATGCCATTGGTCGCTTTGATTAATCCAAACCGATAATCGAATTCTGACGTCAGCAAAGACTTGCAAAGCTTTGTTCAGTGGGAACCAGAGGACAACGCGGACAAAACAAACAGCATTTAAAGGAGCTTTGCATCCATCAAACATGAATCCTTCCACTGCTGAGAGTGGTTTCAGTGTTCTGGCCTCAGTGGATTTCACCGTCCACAGAAAGAACATAACAGCTTCTCTGCTTTCTGAAATCAATAGTCAAGTCGTTCACCTTCCAAAAAATTCAATAATTAAAAAAAAGGCTTTCACAAACAGCTCCCCTTCCCCTCTAAGGGCAGCGTGGAACCTTTGTGAAGTGAGCTCTGAGAGCTCCGGCAGCACAAAGCCTGAATAAAGCGGAGGGAGTCCTGCTTTAGTGAATAGAATGTCACACGTTTTTTTGTGTCTGACACACTCGGGTCAGATCAGGAGAAAATGACAAAGAAGATAGGAAAAAAAAACTAACTGTCTAAACACAGCAGGGAGGGCTCTCAGGAAACAAAAGTTCATTCATTTTTCTCTATTAATCTCAATGGCAAGTGACAGAAAACACCAACCAATCAGTTTGCACTGCTTTGAGGTGTGAAAGTATTGTATTTAAAATATAAAAGACACAGGAAACGTTGATCCGATTGGTCTTTAGATCACCTGTGCCAATTTTAATTGGTAAGAATTGGTCATGCATTGCAAGTTTTTGCTAAAATCGAAAATCCAATATGGCAAAAATAGACTTGATTGGGTGCAATGAACTCCAATGAATCCAATAAAATAAATCCAATAATAATTAATTCTTGGCTTTCATCCACAGCGGTCAGTCATGTGTCAAAAGTATTTTATGGTGACGGTAATTTATTGCATTATTAATTATATTCTATGTATATTATATTGTATGTTGGGGTGCATGAATTGACTTGGTGGCAAATGAGTTTCCCAACTGAAGATTTATAATTAATCTAATATTGTGATATTTCTAATTTTCTAAAGTTGTAATATTCTGAGATTTCTAAGGTTTTATTTCTAAAACCTCGTTTGTAAACATACATGCACAAAGAAGTCCAGCTGGTGGCGCTATGGAACTCGATGGAAAGACGTGAGATAATCAGCCAAAGGTTCTGTGAGCAGCTGGGGTTATAATTCCGTAAATGGAAAAATAGTTTTTTGCTGATGGAAAAGACAATAAAAAAACCATAATGGGCTGAACAGAAGCGTGACCTCCCGACCCCGCCATCCACAGCTGTGATGTAATTACCCGCCGCTCGTATGGCTGCTATCAGCCGCTCCGCCGTCCCCTCGTACGTGATCATCACAGCGAGCAGCCGCACCCCCCCGCAGAGAAGCTAATAACCAGATGAGGGTTGAACTCACGCAGCGGCAGCGGCTCGGCGTCAGCGAGAGAAAGTGTGTGTAGCGCAGTGTGTCAGTCGATCAACGTCTGTGTCCGACATCAGCCCGCGTGTTATTCATTCAAATATGAACGCGCGGCGAAGGCAGGCGCCGTGATCGACAGGCGGCCTGGGCGGAGAATCTTAACAAACCCTATCCAATTCCACAGAGGGTGCCGGCATGTGTGCGCGCTAGTGTGTGTGTGTGTGTGTGTGTGTGTGTGTGTGTGTGTGTGCTAGTGTGCGTGTGTGTCTGTGCGCGCTTCAATTAAATCTTGTCAGTGCCCAGAAATCGAATGTGTCAGTCGCAGGTCTGGGTCTGGCTGCCTGCGAGACACCAACAACACGCCAATCACCCAGAGGCAGACGCCGCCAACGGGGCAGTCTGCAGGGTGTGTGTGTGTGTTTGTGTGTGTGTGTGTGTGGCAGGCGTGTCTGTTCGATTGGCCACAGGAGAGTGACAAGTGCCCGGCAGTCACAGTCCGTCCTCAGCAGCATTTAGTGCTTTTTACATTCTAATAATCCCATCAACATAACTAGAGGGTGACAGGTGTTTGCTTCCACCTTCAACGTTTGATTTATATTTCATCTTGTCGTGCAGCCGGTGGATATTTCACGGTCATGCTGAACCTGGAGGGGAAATCAAAGCTTTATTCCAACAGCTGTGAGTGAGTTTTCACCAGAGCAGGTCTCCTTCTGCCGAATCATCACAGCTTCTTGGGCTGACGCTAATGCTAACAGCTAAATATTATGAGTGTGGGAAAGCAGTGTGTTGGACCTGGACTCTGTGTTGACTTTTTTTGTCGTGCAAATGACCCACGATGTAGGAAAACTTTTGGTCAACAGCTTACATGTAACTTCAATTAAATCTAAAGTCATAGTGCAGAAAGCGAATGTGTAATTGACTACGTTTCCAGTCAGTCAATATTGGGGTTACGGTCCATATTAGTGAAACATTGGGAATAAGCCGTTTTTATGCGTGAGTAAACCAGAATATCCCAATGAATTACAATGACCATGGATACAGGAATAACCCTATCAAAGCAGCCACGCACGGAGAAGGTCTGCTACAAACCCTGCTTGCCGTAACTTTGCGCTCCCCTTTTTGTGGATCTTCTATCCCGCTACTTTCTAGCGTCTCCAAATGCCAGGATGTTTGTGTCTTTCATCACACTGATGAAGTGATTGGTTTCCTCCTCACTCCAAAAGTGTGGCGTGGTGTTGCTCTCGCCTTTGGCCATGTTTACAAGGAGGTCCTGGACTCCAAAGACCAAGATTCCTTGCTGATAGAACATGAACACAACACTAATATCCAGGTTTCTAAAAACTTGTGTGAACATATTCCGGTTATTCAAATGGGTTATTGGTGTTTACATGGCCGTGTGCAACTGGGTTATTGCTGATATTCCGGTTAGAAAAGTCTTACTGACTGCATGTAAACGTAGGCAGTGTGTTTGTTAGTGCTAACTGTTAGCTAGCATAACACCATTCTGTCCAAAAATGCTTTGTTTTAGTCAGTGGAAGCCTCAGATTGTTGTAATCTGAAAGGATGATGGTAATAACCCCTAAGGGACAGACCTTTCCAACTATTATAGGCATATTTTCAAGAAACTTCCAAAAACTACAAACACGGTCCACATGGACAGCATTATTTTTTTAGTGAAGGAGATGCTGTCACGGATACTGTGAGTAAAAACGTGCGTTTTTTCCCACACACTTGGGTTTTTTTGGTCAAAGATATTCATAGCCTGAAACTTGACCGGCGTGAGCTGCGGTTCCCGGCGTGGGCAGCCGTTTTGGTTCTGAAACATCTCAGAACTGAGGGGTTTTAACCTTAAAGTCGCCGCTCACCCTGGCTGGAGAATAAAGTTTTCCGCACAATCAAAAGTTGGAGTGACTCCAAAAAGACTTCTGCATTCACACTTTCACATCTACTTCTCCAGCTAAACAGCAGGCTGACGCAGGAAACCGCACACCTTTGGCAGAGCGTTCAGACGCGTTTATATCAAGTTTGCTGAGCGCCGATGGGTCACTTCAGGAGAGCGGGAGGTCAAGGAAGGCCGCGTTTATCAGCATAAAAACAACAGAGGCAGTTCTGGAAGACGGTGGCAGAGAGTAAACCTTCAGAGCTGGTTTCCACATGAAAGAGGAGGTGGGG
Organism: Mullus surmuletus; assembly: GCA_903171835.1. NCBI lineage: Eukaryota > Metazoa > Chordata > Actinopteri > Syngnathiformes > Mullidae > Mullus > Mullus surmuletus. Next base: position 481,802 of record CAESWR010000053.1, on the reverse strand, counting down.
GGTCAGGTGTCATAGGAAGGCGCTTGTCGGAGAGAAGAAAAGCCGCGATTAAAGGCCTCGCAAGGCTGGCGCCGAATTTAAGGAGAGCGCGCAGGAGTAAGCACAGGTTGTGATGCTTGGAGAAAAATCAACACAACTTGATTTCCACCATTTTCTGACATACAAATACAAAATACAAATACAGCAGCAGATGTCGCTACTGTGACCTGGCAGATGCCACGGATTTCACAAGATTGCAATTTTTTGGGTGGTTAATATTTACTTGTGGATGCAGATCAAACTATTCTAACCAGATCAAGTTCTGATCTGAAAACATGTTTTGTGCTTATTGCTCAATTAATCACAAAAGCTAGTTTCAGACTTAGAGTGGATCCAGATGAGTTCACAGCTAAGCTGGAGAGAACTGTTGCTAGCGTTAAACGTGTTAGCATCAAGACTCACGTATGGTGGCGGATGTCCGGCAGCGAGCGGTTGAGGGAGATGCGGTCGCTGACGTAAATGTTGAAGCCGTTCTCCCTGTAGGCCTGGTCGACCTGGTCAGCTTCAGTCAGAGGGAACGGCTTCCCCTGCTCGCCGTTACCTGTCAGGGAAAGAAACACGGCTGAGTGGAAACAGCGGCCCACTGAACTGTGTGCACACATACACACAGCAAACACACGTGCGTAGTCTTCTGCACCGCCTGAAACCATCAAGACTCATGTTCTAAGTTTTAGCTTGAGAGGAAAAACAAAACAAAACAGGTCTTTTGTGCGTTGACCCAAAACACTGCAAAAAATGTAATAAAAGCACCAACTGGAAGCCACCAAAGTCACCAAGGTATGCAACAACACTATTGAAGAATGTAATTAAAATGGTTCATAATTATTTTTACCAAATACTCAGGGGCACCTTGGGTTTTTGGAAGCATCAATGGTCCAACCGAAGCTCAACCGTCCACTTTAAAGGGATACTAGACACAAAAATGTGAATTCCCGCATTCAAAAACAAATGATCACCAATTGATTTCATTTTAGTACGTCTGGTTGCGGCAATTTAATGGGAGTGGGAAGTCACTAAGGCGGGGATGTGTCAGTTCTGAGGACATTTTCATTGTCTTTTAGGTAAATAAATGGAAGTTATCAAAACTATCCACAAGATTGGCGATCAGAACAATATGTAATTTAAATGGTTATATTATACTAACTGGTTTATATACAAATACACAAGGGCACTTTTGGATTTTGGTATACTAACTGAAGCTCAAGCAAAAATATTAATTCCCCCATTCAAAAACAGACGGTCATGAATTGATTTAATTTCACTGGGTCTGGTTGCGGCAGATGTTTTATTTCTGAGGACACTTTCATGTTAAGGACAAAGTCTGTTATGTAAAAGACAAAAAACAAAAAAGAAGTCATCAAAACGGTCCCTAAGCTTGGCGATTAGAACAAAAAAAGCAAGGGATCAAAATACAGAGAAGATGCCGAGTTGGCGCCGACCCCGACTCGGTGTACCTAATTGCTCCGCAGCAACTCTCTTCCGTACATAAACATCAAGGAATCCAAAGTTATTCCGGGAGCTCATCAAATTACAGCATGCCGCATGTTTCATTAGCCGCTCATCGATGCTCGGCACACAAACACACGTCTGGGCGCATGCATGTAGGCTGATCTATAGTCGGAGGAGAGCGTCGAATCAAAGCGAGCCGCCGTGTTCCATTAGGCGGGAATGATCTGTCTATATTCCTGAAGGTAATAACTGTGCAAAATAACTCCTCACTTTAATGGCTCATTTCAGAGATAAACTCTGCTACTTAACGTTGGACTTTTTTCCCCGTGTAAATGGATAAATTATGCTTTGCAGGCTAATCGGAGCCCTAAGAAATGCCTCGTCGTTATTGGACCCCAGACAGGATTTGCCAAAAAATGGACGAGTTTGGAGAAATCTTGCCGCCGCACCTTGGGTTTTTTTTCAAGGCGGCGAGCGCTGGTTCGGTGCCTCGCAGCGCTACTAAAAGAGATTTCTGGCGTAAAGTTGGAGGCCTGATTGCTTTGAACGACCCGAGGAAATCTAATAAGAGTTTTCAGCAGTCTCACTTTATCTGTAATGGCACCGCCAGCAAGTCCAGTCCATCAAGGCGTGTTTAAAACCAGTGCGGGGATGGAAGGCTGTAAACACAGAGCTCCCGGACCACCAGGCACCCATCTCATTTTAGCTTTAGAAAGGAAGCACAAATGACCTGACAGGAACTCATCAGAAGCAGGAGCAACCGGCTGCCTTTGCATGAGGGGAAAAATAACTGGTGCCCAAACGGAGATGCAAAGGCAAAGCCAGGACAAATCAAAGAGAGTTCACTTTAATCCAAAATAAAGCGAATTTCAAAGGTATAAAAGTAGGGGAAAGGAAGCAAAGGCAGGTGATGAATCTTTGGACATGATATAGATGGTTTTTCCGAATACAACAAGAGAAGAGCTTTGAGAGGAAAATGTTTTGATAGGTTTGATAAGGTAAGGCTTAAGGTGTGCTTTGAGTGATGGGATTGCAATGGGATCATGCGTGACCACATGAAAGAACAGGTGTAAACACACTCAGGACACATTGAGGACAGATTGTGATCTGATGGGCCAAACCACCCAAGGAGGGGGTCAGGGGGGCAATGTGACACGTTAAACACAGGTGTATCCGCATACCACAAGTGTGTGGGCGCAAATATGTTATGGCAGCGTGCGGACGTTTCCAAAACAAGCCAGCAAGGAGGACAGCAGTGGTTAGCGCGCTAAGCTAGTAGTGTTAAAGTCTTCAACTATGGAGAAGATTATGCAAAACACTCGTGGATGGAGCAAGGACGAGACCAAGTGTTCAGTTTGGTCTGACAGACTTATACAAGCGAAACTTTCATTCCACAATTCATTCCACCTCTTCCAAACGGCAAAAAATGAGAATACAATAGCGCAGCTTCGCAGAAGGCTACAAGATGATTGGACCCCAATGTGGGCACCGAAGCAGGTGTTAATGCCAGGTGTAAACGGGGCCTTGGACTATGAAAACTCAGTAGCTGTGGACACACAGTCTTTGCCTCAGAAGGTGTTGGTGCGGTTGTGCTTTGCCTTCTCTTTATACAGCTTTGTTTTGATTTGTTTTGTTTCAGCCTGCACTTATTACAGACCGGTTCCCTCTCAAAAAACATCCAAAACTCACCGGCATTCACATCGTAAGGGCAGAACAAGCTGAAAAAACGCAGGTCAGCGATGAAGAAAAGCCATTTGTAAAGTGAAACTCTAAAAGTGAAACTCATTTGGCTCTTTGATTTAACACAAAAAGTCTGTTCAAAGTCACATCGGGAATGAAAAGACAAAAGTGATTCCCAAGAAGAAGAAAAAACCCAACCAAACAAACAAACACGGCCCAAGGTTGAATCAATGCTAATTTTAGAAGATTAACTGTGTTTAATTATGAACTCAGAACTGTATTCGCGGCATTGATTCGCTCTGCTTCACAAGGAGAAAAATCCACTTGGAGAGAATTAAGAGAGGAACAAAACAAACTAAGCAAAACGTGTGTGTTATAAAGTGTGTGTGTGTGTGTGTGTGTGTGAGTTTGGACCTACCAATGCGAGCAGCATCCCTCCTCATGGCCTCGTAGTCGTGCCAGTCCGTCCTCCTCACACCATCCAGGCCGACCTGGGTGACCTTCCTCATCTGGTTCCAGCCCTGCAAAGATGGACAACAGGACACTTTTTGGTCAAACTGAATTAAAACTTCAGGGTTGGACTAATAAATAATGGAGAAACATCATAATTCATATAATCAGGCTGGCGCAGTAAAACGCTTAAATAATAGATGATGCCCGTTTTTTTCAGCAAACACTGACGGAAAAAAGAAAAACAGTCTTTGTAGCTTCTTCAATCTTCCCGCTGGCTGTCAGCCAAAATCTGCAAAAAAAAATCTCTCTTTATGTGTGCAGCTGGGGTTACACACTTAAGACGGAGGGGAAGAAAAAAAACAACCCTGTTTTTTATTTGTATGACACCATTAAAATGACATTCAATTTCACTGCCGTCACACACACACACTCACACACACTCACCCTCATCACCATAAGCTGTTATTCTCTAACCCGCATTAAAATGCAAAAGCAGCCATTTATGAAACTCTCTCCACTTTAGAAATTACTTTCAGCGACTCAAGATATTATGGGATCACAGCAAAACAGTAAATTAATCAGCTCCATGGGAGGATGCAATTAGTGGAATGTTGTTAATACAAACGACACGTTTGGCTGCGTGGAAGGCTATTAACCGGGCTGTTAGCTGATACCGCGGCGCTGGAAAACAAACCGCCGTGATGAGCTCGGGGAGAGTGAGTTCACACGAGTGTGACGCGGGGAGGAGAGAGACGGCGAGCCGGGCGGCTGCGAAGATCCAGCCGCTTCCCCCGGAAGACGAAATTGGTGGAGCTTCCGTGCCAAAAAAAAATAAAAAATGAGGCTTCGCTCAATGTTAAGCAGCAGTCGACTCTCGCTGAACCTCAGAGTCACACGGTGGAAAGGGGAAAAAATCATGTGCAGATTAAATCAGATGGAGCGAATTGATGTTAATTGTAAAAATGGAAATCTTGGCCGTATTGTGGCAAACGTGTCTCTGCAGCTGGTGTCTTCATTCAGCCAAGGATTGTTTGCGCGACAAAAGACACATCGCTGTGGACCAGCTGTGAGTGGATATTGTGGGGTGTTTTTAGTCCGACAGACGGATGGCAACTGTTGGATTTGAGTCCGTTTATGGATTTTGAGTAGGTAGCAAAAGAGGCTGCAGATATGAAATAAAAGTGTCATTTTTAATAATTAATGCGACGCGTTTCATCATCTGCAGCTTATAGGCAGTCATGAAAGAACGTCTATTCGCTATGCGTTGCTCTCCCACCGTCCATGGGTTTCATGCATTATTAACTGAAAAGGATTCTGGGCCCCCGTAAACATACTGAAAAATGATACTATTATACTGAAGGATGATAAATCATTAATTTGAACTCAAATTATGTCAGAAAACAAGGCGGGAGAACAACTGCTGAATTCAAATTTTACTGTAGTGAAATAACAGCCCAGACGAGTAGTAACCTTTAAAAATTAGTTTAAAGCTGTTCAGACAGAAATATTTGGGGTAAAATTCTCCCACAACCAAGAGCAGGCTTTCCAAAACAAAGGTTGATGTTCCACTTTAATTAAGCTAACAGAGCGGGATCACACACACCGGGACAGCTTACACACTCCTTAATCAACTGTTTTTACGTTGACTCAACATGAGCAGATGTGTGTGTGTGTGTGTGTGTGTGTGTGTGTGTGTGTGTGTGTTTCTGTGCATGCAGCTGCAGCCCCCCGCTGTCCTGGCTCATCATGCTGGCACTGAATCTCCCTGTATGTTCCAGTGGTGTGGAGATGGCTGGATGGTGCCGGCCTTCTCTCACTTTCACCCTGCTCATACCTGCTTACATTCACAGCACACACATCTACACACACTCCGCGTGGAACGGCGTGATTAATGCCTTTCACCTCTTTGAAATTAATTTCAAATGCTAATTAATGGTGAGGGGATATCTACAGTAAGATCCACCGCACAAAAACGAGTTGTTTGTGGCTCATTCATGGATCCAACTTAATGCTAAACCAAAGCAGATACATCCAAGACATGATTGGAGAAAGCAAAAGAACAGAATAGAAACACATCTAAAAGTCCATTTGAATTCATTTCAACACCCATTGAACAATGGAAATGTCCCTTTTCCAGCCAAACTAAATTAATTCAAATTAAACCAAATAAATTCAACCAGCTAAAAAGCACACACAGCAAGGATTCCCTAATATAATCAAGTCAAAAATAATCAGGTGAAAGACGTCTGGATCGCTCATAAGATAAGATAATCAGTTGAGATTTGTTCCGTTCAATAATATATCCCCCTAAGTGAGACCTCTTCTTCTCACAAAACGACCGTGTCCTTCGCCATGAACTTGACATCGACACCACAGTAACACCTCTTCTTACACGAACGAATAGAAGATCTCCGCGACAGCCAACCGTGGCGCCGCTGTCGGTTCGCGAGCGGCGGGAACCCGGAAGTGACTCCCCGCCGCTTCTGTCCGGCGAAGCTTCGCCTGCTCCGTGTTTCTGCGTGTTTCGGCGTGCAACCAGGACGGACACGAACCGGGTCGCCGTGACACGGAGTCCGCCTCCCCTCCGCAGGTAAGCGGCGCCGCCATCTTTGCTGCCGCCTCTGTTTTGCTTGGCGTTACCGTTTGTGAATTTGGCGCCAAATTTGAAGGTCACTGTCCGAATTCGCGAATATCTCTATTTACTGCCACAGCAAAATGCCTTCAAATTTCATTCCGCAATATGTACATTTGTGTAACTGTGCGCTGCTGTGTGCCACTCCGGTGACTGTTTCAAATATTCTGACATAAATGTGGCATATTGCATTTTTTTGAGTCACACCAAAATAAAAGCAGGCTGTCAACAACAAGTAAGTGTCGTGTCAAAGCAAATAAAGGAAGGGAAGAGAGCAAAGCAAACAGCTTTTTATTAAAAAAGGCCTTCGTCAGCTGTCACTGTTCAAAATCAGGCTCAACAACATGTAATGTTTTTTAAATTTTGTGTTTTTTCGCTGCCATTTCTCATTGATTTGGGGCCTTTTTCCTGCCTACTAGGTTAGAAAGCTTAGACCCAAACCTCAACTCAACACAAATGACTCCCTTGCCACAACACGGAAGCAAAGCAGCAGAGAATGAAAAAGCTTTTCTCCGCCGCCGACGGTGCGGCGCTGTGACCGGCTGACAGCCGTGACTGACAGGCCCAATTTGCCACGGCAACGCCAGCATTAAAACACATCACACGAACACCGCAGACTTTTAAGTTGAATTAATAGTGGAAAATCAACACCCCAAATGTCCAGTGCCGCGTCATTTTGACCTGATTTGCGTTTAATTGCTGTGATTGATGTTGGTATTGATGTGGACAATTATGAGTGATTTGTATGATGAGGTCAGTGAACTAGAGCAGCCAGTGACATTGTCCCTGCGAGCCAAAATGAAGGGAAGGGAGAATCCACGGGTCGGGCTACAGTTAGCATAGCAAATCACCAAATCTACCCTCGAGTCAGCTGACGTGAGGAATAGTGTTTATTTCCCAAACAAATAAACCTTAATGTGATGTGATTACAGACAATTATAAGGAGCTCATGATGCTATTTTCATGTACTTTAGTCACTGAAAGTTGTGAACGTGTCAGCAATGAATGAGCTTTAATTGTTGTGCTCACACATTAATAGCAGTTTAATCGGTCTTACTTACTATTAACTAAGAAGCTATTCGTTAGGTGTTACCATTATCTGTGAGTATCTACATCAAGTTACGAACCCTCTTCGCTCCTCGTGTCTCTTTTTCGAGCCATGTCTGGCCCGACCGTGCAGAGCGAGTCCTTCTGTGCATTTTGAACTCTGAGAAAGTGACACCGCGCCGCCACGTTTCCTTTTGATTACAATTTCAGCGCACGTCACCAAGATATTCCATTGGGCCTTTTCTGCTATAAGAAGACCTTGAAAAACATGACAAGGAGATTTTCTGCACAGTATTTGTGTGTGTGCGTGTGCATGTGTTTGCGTTTGCTTAGGTGTTATTTGTCTGTGTGTGTGTGTGTGTGGGAAGAGAGACATGCTGATGGAGATGGCAAAAGAATAAATATTTGGATGATAAACAGATTGGGGAGATATGCGGAGATGGAGGAGATGTGAGAAAAGAAAGAGGCCGAAACGAGGAAATTGAGCATCTTTTTCTGCGAGCTCCATCTGTCTCCTCCTCTCACACACAAACACACACACACATACATAGACATACACACACACAAACACATGCAAACCCACAGCAGATGCAACAGAGAACGAACAGCCATGGGAATTTAACTAACAGAAAAGCTGTCGTAATCACTCAACACTAATATTGCAGGAAATGGAAGTGGACACCGCATTAATCCGGCATTCTAGTGGAACATCAATTTCCTCCCCACCGCAGAAGCCCCCCATTCATTTTCATTCCCTTCATTTCACTTCAATTGAATTCAGTTCACTTTGGTTTGAGTTCACTGTCATTTTGCATCAGCGCAGCGCACCGCAAAGACGCAGGGAAAACTTTTTCACTGGAGATTACAGGAGCAGACAACAGGAGAGCACAGGCCGGGGCAAAGTTGTCAGTGGCATTCCACTTCAGTTTTCAGCACTCGTCCCACGCGTAAAGGTTCTGTCTTTTGGGCTCCAAAATGTAATGGACGCCAAACGCAAGGATTAACATCTGCACCCACGCCGAGGTCAGGATTTCAGCGGGCTACCAAGACAATCAGATTCTGAGTTGTGAGACGTCCGATCTCCTCTTTATTGTACATTTTTTGATTTAAGTCAAACAACAACAAGGAAAAGCTTGCCATGCCGTTGTCATGGTGACAGTAATCACCCGGTGCAGACCCTCTCACTCCGTACAAGCAGCGTGTCATTTGCTTCTTTTCTCTGCTCGACACCGCCTGGAAAAAAAGGCTCCTGACACTCTCTTTCCGACAGTAGGTGCGGCCGGGCCCTAGTGCTACTGATAATGGTTATTTAACGGGCTTGATAATCAATGGATGTTCTGTGCATAAAGAGAACAATCTTTTTCACAATCTCACATGCATTTCTGGCCACCTTACTGCTGTTTTACGCCAAAATGGAGCAAAAGGGGAAGTATGCGTCAGAAATGAGACACGCCCCCTGGCAGCACCTATTGGATTGTATCCATGGTATCACCATGTTGCTGTGACTGCGCTGTAATTACAACCCAGCACCACAAAGAACTCCAGAATCAGGCCGCTGGGCCAGTCAGCTCCAATCTACAAAGGCAGATGAAGGAGCTAATCGCCTCTGCTGGGGGTTTGTATTGTGTTACATCAGCCACACGGCCAATATTAACCTCATAAAAGCAGTTTAAGTGGCTTCACGTTGTTTAAAACATAATAAAAAGTACGAGGGGGGGCACCCCACCAATCCATGTTTCTGTGCCGCCCCGCTGTGCATTCGGCTGCCACCTTCCTAATGACCAACATCACAGTGACGAGGCTTAACGCTGCCAAAAACAAATTTCTGCTCTGGGCGCTTTTCCTGCTCCCATCAATATTCAAAGTGCAGTGAAGAAAAAAAAAAGGGGGGGGGTGGCATCATGGGAGCGAGAGCGTGAGCCCACGTTTTGTCTCCATCAGCGGCGCGGTCATTAATTACGAAACACTGTGTCTGCTAAGTGACGGGCCTCAACGGAAATTCATATTTTATCAAGCAAAACATTCAGTGTTCAACCACCAGAGAGGAAGAGAGAGGGAGGGGGGTGGGGGGTGGCCGGCCAATTTTACCTGCATGAATAATCACTAATTAACTTTCATGTAGCTTTTTAATGGTCTATTCATCTAATGTTTGCTGCTTACAAAGCATCCGTCCCCGGGTGGACGTAAACATTATGGATGAGTCACCGACCAGAGACGCCTGTTTGTGTTAAAAGGAAAGTGACAGATCGCTGTGCAGCGAGATACCAAACTTGACTATTAGGCTTGAGCCGGTGGGGGTGTGGCCCTCGTCAGTGTCAGCGCGGGTCATTCGGGGTGGGGTGGGGCATTTCTATATAATTGAACTGAAAAGAGCATTTTTGATGATTACAAAACTTAAATTGAGAATCCTGGTTGGGTTTTCAAGGGTCCCTTGGACGTTTGCCTACTCAGCGTACCTCCTTGCCTTGGTGGACTTCTCACACACGCAGGCATGCACACACCGACACGCCGTTTTATCTTCCTGCTTTGCGGCCCTTCTGTCTTCGTGACAGCACCTGACCGGACTTTGAAAAGGTCTCCCGGCGAGAGAAAGATAGAGCCACAATGAATGGAAATGCCATGCTAACCTCTGAGGCCTCACCTCTTTTCTCTCTTTTTTTTCCTTGCTGCAGTGGACTGACTTCATCAAGCTTGGCAGTGGCTTCTTTACACTTGGATGGATGGATTATAGCGTATGTCACTCCCAGAAAAGATGTGACTGCAATATCAGAGCAAAAAACATCTGCGACCCTCGGAGGTCTCACTTAAACCTGGTCAACTTTCATGGACAATGGAACCTTTGAAAGCATTGGGGGTTTTTCAAGAGCCTCCAGATCTTGTTTCAGCTGCGCCTAATTACGGTTATTTTCAGTCCCATCAGAGCAGCAATCATTCACACGTTTTGAGTTTGCTTATTTCTGAGCCCACTCTCTCTGCGGCTCAATAAAGGCCGGCGGATCCTCGGCACTTGTTAACAGATCCAGCTTTGCTCATTTCCAGCATCTCTTGTGCCGAACAAAGAGGCGAGGAGCTTCTATCGCTGCTGCCTTTTGTCCGGCGCCGAGGGGAAGCCGGCATTAGCAGCGGAGTGGCAAGTCCGATAAGACCGGTGCTGACCGTTGGTTCCCTGAGGCGGATGAATTGGACCACCTCGGGTCAATACTCCCCTTTTGCAGCGTCTCCTCCTCCTGCTGAGAGCTGACAGTAGCTGCGAGTGAGCAGAGGAAGCTTTTCTTTTCCCTCCATCTACTTTGCTGTTAGATCACAGGCGGATCCATTTCCACCCCCGGAGATACAATTACCTGTCTCTTCCTGTTCCCCGTCAGCCCTCAGCTCCTCCACCTCCAGCCACTTCACAGACGAGTCAATCTGTGCTGCAGGCACACGACTTGCAAAAGTTATCTTCCTCCTCAACGTTGGGAGCCGGGAGCCGATCTACTGGAGAGGCGGAGACGAACCCACTCTGCTCGCCGCCGAGCCGTGAAAGGAAGGGCGCAGCTTTGTGCGCTTCCTCGAGGACACTTTTCAACAAGAGGGAGCTCTGTGATTAGAGGATGAGCGGACCAGTTCGACTTCCCGGAGATCCGTTTTATTAGACTAAATCCCAGCACCTTTTCAATCCACATCATGTGCTTCCTCTTCCTTCTCCGACAAGTTTGATTGTGTGATTCCCCGGGCTGATGGACTGAGGCACTACTTAGTATCAGCTCGGGTTAACCCAAAGACCACTGAAAAACAATGTTGATGGCAAAGACACTTGATCTTGTTCCTGTGAGTCTAAACAGGCTACACAACTTTGGACATGGAAACAAAACTGACTACGTTTCCGGTCAGTCAATATTGGGGTTAAGGTCCATAATGCGGTTAGTGAAACATTGGGAAAAAGGCGTTTCCATGGTGAGCAAACAGGTTTCTTCCTGTATCCATGGTGATTGTAATCAATGGTGATATGGTGATCAAAGCAGCCACGCATGGAGAAGGTCTGCTACAAACCCTGCTTGGCGTAACTTTGCGCTCCCCTTTTTGTGGATCTGTCTATCCCGCTACTCTCTAGCGTCTCCAAACGCCAGGATGGTTGTGTTTTCACTCACTCCAAAAGTGTGGCGTGGTGTTGCTCTCACCTTTGGCCATGTTTACAAGTAGTTCCTGGACTCCAAAGACCAAGATTTCTTGCCAATAGAACATGCGCACAACATTCATTCAGCTTCCTTTTGATGGGGAGATCCTGATAGGAGGAGACATCATCACATATTCACCTCAGAGAAGGAGGAACCCAGGGGGAATATTTTGTTTTTTAAAAACTGGAATATGAGCATATTCTGGGTATTCATTTGGGTTAATGATGTTTACATGGCTGCATGCAACCGGTTATTGCTAATATTCTGGTTAGAAAAGGCTTATTGACTGCATGTAAATGTAGCCACTGTCAGCAGGAAGGCCAAGAAAAAAAGAACCCTGAATCTTTTTTGGGTTGTTTTTTGCTGGATGACACTTTTCCTCTCGTGGACTGAAGGCGCTCTGCGATTAAAGCCTGAACTGTGTCAGCTGGATGCTTGAAGAATGCAACCGCACTCGAGGAGCCCGAAGATCCATTTTGTGGGAGAAATCTCAGCACCTCTTAGTCCACACCACATCAGGCGCTTCCTCCTCCTCCTCCTCCGACAAAGTTTGGTTTGACTCGGCCCAGTGAACAAACCAATGTTGGCGAGGATTTTTGCTCTCTCTTCCCGCTCTGAGAAGCTCCCGTGCGGGGGTCCCTCCAGGCGGCGGACCTCCAGGCAGTCCTTCACCTTCCCTTTTGGCGCAGAAACGCTCCAAATCGCCCCTCGAAGCTGAGCGCAGCGAGGCCGCCGCGCAGGCCATTATCTCCCAAAAGGAGTCATTAAGCGGCGCCCCGCTGCGGCGGAGCGGGCAGGCAGAGGAGCAGAGCGGCGGTCGGGACACCCCACCTGCTGGGATATCGATGGGTTCGGGTACAGACGGCGACCTCGCAAAGTGTTTGGACCGCCTGCTGCTGCTTCTGAGAAATGGCCAGAGGATGATTAAAAAGAAAAAAAAAAAAATAGAAGGATCCTTTTAAATTTCAGCGGAATTAAAGTCGAGATAAAGGCGGGAAGACGGACGTGTTTACATGCCGGCGGTGAGCTGCTGTGGCGCCGCTGAAAGGCCTCACAGAGGGGTGGAGCCTGACTCACAAAGCTGCTTCAAGCAGCCTTTTCTCCACTTGTCAGTCATTTTCCCTTCATAGGACAACACACACCACTCAACAGGAGGGTTGAGAGCTACAGAGAGAAGAGGAGAGAATACACACTCCTGATTTTCCAGGAAATGATCTACCTGGGCGACCGCTCCTTCATTTTCACTCAAGTGTCTGCTCTGTCGAAAGCAATATATTCTATATTCGATATTCTCCGACAAACCTCATTAATCTCATCTGCACTTGTTTTATTTTACGTTATTTTTGCTCGGTAAGAATTCTGCGCATGTGTGCCACATTTTCAGCTCGCTTCGGCTTCTCTACATTTATTTATTTTGTGTTTTTTATTCTGTGCCGTGTCTTGTCATCCACCACGTCGCTCCGTGAAAGCAAATCCTTGTTTTTCTTGTATTTGAATCCCCGGGGGAGCGGAGGCTGTCACAACAGCGGGTCATGCTTTCGGAATTACACGTTCACTGACTCTGCAACATCTACTCTTATTTAAAATGTATTTATTATTTTTAGGGAGGAGGAGGAGGGGGTGGGGGGGGTCGGTTGCTGGGCTGCTTCTCTATCTTCCTCTGCCACACTCTCCTCAGCTCGCAGCCTTTGGAGCCGCTCGGATCTGCATACACACACTTTCACACACACACACACATTCACGCCCAGTAAGCAAAGACACAAGAAAGCGTGGATGGGGGGGAAAACACAGAGAGAGAAAAAGGGCAGTAAAAGCAGCCCCCGCTATCGCCCGCCACCAGCCAACAGCTTAAAGGTTATTAGTAAACTCTTGGCAGGTACAGCTTTGAAACACGCAGATAGACAAATTTAAAGTCGTATTGCTGCTGTGGAACACTTTATTTATGCTCACACCGCCGCTTAATGTTTTTAAAAGCCTGTTAAGTTCATACAAAGAGGCTGATCAGGCGGCTCAGAGGCTCCGAAGCCCCCACCGCTCTCTCCTTCCTCCTGAGGTGCGCCGCGTGTAAAGTATTTCAAACTTAATTCATCTTTAATTTGAGGAAGGGGTATGATGCACTCCAGCAAAACGGCGGAAGCCATTACGCCACGTCGTTAGCTGTGAGCATTGTCTGATGGACCTGCTACGAGGGGCTTCACTGGTAATTTGTGCCGGTGGGATCGCAGCTTCCGTTGGCTCCGGTCCAAACCCATCTGAGCTGTTTAAATAAGCTCCTTATTATCATGTCTGATGGGTGTGTGTGTGTGTGTGGGGTGGGGGGGGGNNGTGCTGCTTCCTGTCCACACAAAAGCTGATAAAATGGTATTTTTCTTTTACGTAAGGTTGACAAAGAAGAGCAATTTTACTCCCATTAAGAGTCATTTTCGCTTGCAGCTTTGAAAATTCTCTACAGGCCTTTTTCCCCTCGATATAAGAGCAGACCTTCACTCCAAAAAAAATCCAGCAAAATGAATGAATATATAATTATTTTTTTCCTTGGACACTCTTGGACTCCTCTTGGATGGAGGCATGTCCCTGCAGAAGCTTTTCATTCAAATCATTCAGAAGTTGTGTGTGCGATGCTGCTGGAGGACCGGCGGACCGAACAGCAAACGGAACCCGTCCAATATCCAGGTGGTTTTATGGTTGTGGAATTTGCTTATACAAGACTCATTTTATAAATTAGATTAGACTGTTTATTGGTTTAAAGTGTCCTCTTCTTAATGTGTAGCACCTTAATTGCTCTATAAATAAGGGTTATTACGGGCTTTATTCGATTCATGCCTCAGTTTGAGGAGGTGCCAAAGTCTCAGTGTTGTCTTTACAGATTGTTCCGCTAGCCGGAAAAAAAGCCGTTATTATGGCATTAAATTGCCGTCTGCGAGCGCGGCGTCGGACTCGGCGGAGGAGCCGCGGCGTCGCCTGACAGATTTATGAGTCAGGAGCGCGCTCGCGTTGATGAATAGGAGCTGAGACGGTGCCGCTTTGTCAAAGTTCCTGGATTTAGAGATTCAGAGATTGGCGGCAGCAGCAGCAGCAATGCCTGTGATCCTCTCTCTCTCTCTCTCTCCCTCCCTCTCTCCCTCTCTCTCTCTGTCTCTCGTTCTCTGCATGAATGAGCGTCTCTGTCGGCTGAAGTCAGTCCACAGATGAGCGACTTGTCGCTCCGCGTTGCCGCTGAGCTCAGTTCAGCGCCAGAGCTTCCAAAGGACAGATGTGCCTTACGTCATCGTCCACCCGACATGCATCACCCCCCACCCCCTCCCTCCCCCTCCTCCTTCCCAGCATGCCTCCACTCCGTAAGCGTACGCATCCTCGGCTGAAGCAGTCTGATCCTGATCCCGTCCCACCCGCCACGAGACGCGACTCCTCAATTGCGTCAATGTTCGGTTACTGTCTCGGGGAGCAGATCTATCGGATTAAGACGAGCAGCTAATGTGACGCTGCTGGGCGGCATTTAGTCCGTAGGCCGTATTTCAGACCTGGAATTTAGTTCGTACGGTTCGCACGGAAATATCCAGAGAAAATCCTTATTTATCCTGAATGTCATCCGCTGTCTGATGCCGTTTTAGCCCCTTTCTCTTCAAGGTCAGGGCAGGAGTTACTTTCACATACGCTTACCTGATATTAAAGGGATATTTTGGATTTTTTGACATGAAGTTGTAGGAGATCCTCACCATCAGTGTCATTCATCAGCAGTAACTTGCTCCCACACTGCAACCCGTGAGCGGAGTTTCGGTCCGGTTTCAGTGTTGCAGAAAATAGTTCCGTCTAGTTGCTGGGGTCACACGGATATAGCGCTTTGCTCCAAAAATTAATTCCCACCTCAGTAAAAATCTAAACTGTCCCTTTAAACTCCACATGTCGTCAGAAAGTGATCAGTTTTAGAGTTTTGATACTGTTTTACATATGAGCCAATTCACAGGGTTCCAAGAGAGCAACGGTATACTAGAGAATCAAAAACGTCCCCAATGAGAGAGCACCTGGTGACAGCAGTGAAAAAAAACTCCCTTTACCTGGAGAAACCTCGGAGGCAGAAGCTACATACTGTATATACAATATCGGTTGTTAGAAAACTTCTTCTGGACAGAAAACTGAGTGTATTTCCCTGTTAGCTAAGAACTTCCTCCAAAAATCTAGCACCGGAAGTAAAAAATGTAACAAATGAAGTGTGTAAATGAGGGCACGGCTGAAGAAGAACCCCTTGTGCCCTCCTCTCCGGGGGAAATCAATCTTAAAAGAACAATCTGTATGAGTGTTGTTCATTTGTATTCCATCTTATCTGCCTCATCAGTGGCGCCTATGAATGAACCGCCGGCTCATTCTGTTTGTGTTTAATCCACTCTGATCTCATTGCGGCGGTTTAAGCGCTGTGTCGTCGCCGGCAAGCGGAGCGGCCACAAACCAACGAGGAGGAGAGAATATCTGCTACAAATGTCTCTAACAAGACTTATGTGGGAAAGCGGGCTGAATGGGATTAGGCTATTGATTTTTTTCGCTACTCTGCCGAAGCCACAGCGGCCCTCGGGGAACGCTGAGAGACAGATCACACAGTCACACGTTCCTTCCCCTCGTCTCGTTTGTCCTCCGCCGCGCTCGTCTTTAAAAGTTTACAAGAGGGAGGAACAAAAGACGGATGTTTGCGGCTGCGAGTGCAACAGCTACAACCTGTTTTACAAGCCGGCGGGGCGATCCGGACACGGGATCGGCTACTAAAAATGCTGATTATTCCCAGAGGAACTAAATCAATCCCATGGATAGAGATGTGTTGTTAGGCGTTATGTGGCCAGAATCAACATGGATATTGACAGAAATCTATGCACCTATATCTAATCTACCTGTTTACATTGGAATTATATACCTGTTTACATTGGAGGTGCATCAAAAAAACTGACAATCATGTCAAAAAAGAATTGTACTTCTTTCTAACTGCTTTTTAGTTGTATCTCACAAGAAAAGCCAAGCCGCCCTCTCGCCTCAGACGTCCCCCTTACACACTGCAATTTCCAACAGTCACATCTTTTACAAGTGTCTTTTGGCCCGTAGATACAAACCTCTTTGGGTTTCAGCTCAGTGGTGCTCAAACAGCACAAAGGCACTAAACGCCTCCACGACAAGAAGACTACTGATTTTACACCATAAATCAGCAAGATAAGCAGATTGAAAGTTTGTAGCCCAGATTTCCACCATGCACGCTTAGCATCTGCAAACAGTCCCAACTTTTAATTTTCACTGGGACAATTTACCAGCCCGACTTGGTTGATTGCCACAGAGAGCAGATGCAGACGTGCACAGAAAAGGCTAAAGCATTCCTCTGGAGTCTCGGTGAAAGTGACACTTATTAGTCAGACATTCCTCTGCTGGAGAAACGCAGCAGCAGCAGCGATGCGTCCAGGGGAAGTCTGGAGAGCAACCTGCCGCGCACTCCAGCCTGGAGGGGGGTGGGGTGGGGGGTGGGGGGTCTAAAACGGTTCCGGAACTCGGATAAACCCCGCACACTGAGCCCCCGCCGTGGCTGTGCTTCGTGGACGCTGTCCGCGGTGCTGAAGCCGCCTGAGCGCACTGTCCGCGGTGCTGAACCCCGAGCCGCTCCGTGACACCCAGGCGGCGGCGGTGGCGGTGGCGGCGGCGGGTCGTCCGCGCTCTCAGCCGGGCAGAGGCGACTCCTCCCCGGCTCGCTCTCACCTGTCACGTCGCCTGTGCGCGCGTCCTTTGTTTGTCTGAACCCGGCAAAGACGCGGGGCTAACACGCCGCGGCTCCGTGGAGCTCTGACCCCCGCTCTCA
>CAESWR010000053.1:430889-447169 GCA_903171835.1 Mullus surmuletus | reverse complement strand
AAAGGCGCTTCTTTTTTTTTTTTTTGCAGCCTTTATAGCACTATATGATTATGGCCCGGCAGGCGACCTTAATTCCATTCCCATTTGCAATTCGGAGATAAAACCGCGGTGCCGTTTTCCAGAGATGATGCAGCGTGACCTTCATTACTCAGCAAACCTAAAACCACAAAATAACCCGTTAACGCGGCGCAGGGATCCGTCGCCGACAAACAGGACGACCTTCCCGTGGAAAAGAGGAGTCGGGCCGCCGGAAGAAAAAGCCCGGCAAAGTCACCCCCCGCTGGGTGTCACCTCGCTCCAAAATATGGCGCATGCATCTTTCATGGCGCGTTGCAGCGAGCAGTATGTGGCAGAGATTAGGTCTGCTGCCTCTGCACCCGCTGAATATGTATGAACATGTGTGAGGAAGGAATTAACTTTTCCAAAAGGACGTTTCCTCCTCCTCCTCCTCCTCCCCCCCCACCCCCCCCCCGCTCACGGTTCGGCCGCTCGCTGAATAAATAATCCTCTTGCTATTGGACAATCGCACATAAACACTATTGATTCTGATCTCTTCACGCAGAGTTTCAAAGAGGTCGGCGTGTTTCTGCTGACGCTTCCCACAAATCAAAGCCACGTAAACACGCTCGCGCAGAGGAGAAGCCGCCCCGGTCAGATAAATAACGGCGAGAAACTCGACTCTCAGCACTTTTGGTGCCAGCTGAGGTGTGAGAACAAACAGAAAATTAAATTTTGTGTTTAATCTTCTATAATGCATAATGAAATGTTTGTTTGATTTACGTATTCTGCTTCTTGCTGCTGCTGCCGCTGTGGGGTTCAGCGCCGGGTTATCGGCACCGCAGGCGGCGGAGGCTCCGCCAGACGACGGAAATCTTAAGTGAATCGAGTGTGAGGCGTTTGATTTAGTGCGAGTGCAGCATGTTGCTGCCTGTGCGCGCACACACACACACACACACACACACACACACACACACACACACACACACACACACACACACACACAATTCTCGTAGCTCCTTCCTGATTGCCTGCCTCCAACTCCTCACACTCGGTCCGTCTGGCCGCCATTTTCACACAGGAGTCGCTCGATAAGGTCACAGCCTCAGAAAAGAGAGTTGGCGAATAAAAGTGAAAATAATGAGGATAAAGTAAATTTAAAAAAATGATAGCATATGTAATGTTTGTTACCAGGAGTCTCAATAAAAAAAGAGGATTCAGTCAATCATGTATCCCCACTACTTTTAAAGAAACTGATTATTAATTAGTTGATGTTTTTTATATTTTTCGAGTCGCATATTCAATAATAAGTTGAGAATCTGATGGAAAAATACATCAAAATATTCTGAGAATCGAGTAAAAAATCAGCAAGTGAAATAAAGAGAAGAAATCTATGAGAAACAAAAAAACAGGAAGAAACTAAAATATCTGTGTGAAAAAAAACAGATTTTTATGACAATTAAGTAAAAATATGGTGAAACTTCCAAGGAAAAGTAATTTTATCTCTATGGAAACGTTTACATGAACACCGGAGATGAAACTCTGGCCTTTTTTGGTTTTTAACTGTAGGAGATTAACGTTTTTGTCAGGCAGATATTCTCGGCAGCGTTCCGTTGGGAAGCCGAAGAAGGGGCGCCTTTATTAGGCCATGTCTATTTTGGGGTCAAGAAACGGTGTGAACAATGTTTCTCCAATTTTTCATTCTACTGAACAGATGGAGGCGGGGTGGGGGGGGCGTGAGGTAGGGTGGGGGGGCGCGGGGGCAGCTGACGGTGGTGCGAGCAATGATACGAAGGGAGGGAAAATAGTGCCGGGTGATTGCCAGGTCGGACTTTTTCACAGCAAACAATTCCTGGTGCAAATGGTTGCCAATTTGACGGCTTTCTCCCTAAGCAACGTTCGAGAACTTTTTTTTGTCAAAGCAACTAGCGACAAATCTAGCCACTTTCTCCGGTGACATTAGCGAGTCGTTCTGCAGTTTACCCTTCACCCCTCACATTCACATTTTAGTACAAATAATAATAATATCTTGAATTTATAAAGCGCCTTTCATGACACCCAAGGACGCTTAATAAATCACTGCATTTGACTCACAAAATCCTCAGTCTAAACGTCTCGCAGTGGCAAAATAAAAAACAAACAAATCAGGAATCAACAGAAATAAGTTAATTTGTAGTTGGAAACATATTTAGAGTGTTTATTTACTCACCTTTTGTCACTCCTATGACAGTATTCCTTTTTCTACATCATTCAGTACAATTACATGCAAATTCGTACTTATGCAAATTAGGCGATGACGTCATCCAGTGCCTTTCCTTACTGAGGAGTTGGCAACACTGTGTGTGTGTTTAATCTACAAAGCACACCAACACGCCACCCACCGGCGGGAGCAGACTACAAATGTGTGCCCTGCTCAAGGGCGGCAGAGCGCAGACAGAGAGGGAGCAAACGAGGATTGGGGAACGCAGCCTCGGAGCAAAGCAGCAGCAGCTTAAGACAGGAAAAGTGGAATTGTTGTGGGCTTTTCAAAATAAAACACGACGTACAACCAAGCTGTGGAGCATAAATATCGATGCTAACCAGCTCATTAGGCATTTTAGAAGATGAAAACACACCAAATTGCACAGAAACACTGCCGTAATTCAGTGTGTGTGACCACGCCAGACGGGAAGACGCCGGAAAGACGAGCTGGAGGCGGCGAAGACAAAGAGAGCGTGAGAGAGAGACAGGAAGGAGAAGCCGTCTGAAAGTATAAAAAGCCGAGCAGGCGTCTGTGAGGAACACCTGCTCGGCTGCGGCGCCTCGCCCGCCTCTGATCATCCCCGTCCGTGTTTACTCGGCGCGCCGCTTTACATCATGTCGGGCTTCATGCACGTGTGCGTCAATCATGTTCCATTTTTAGCCGTGGCGGCGCTCGCTGCTCCCGTCTCGGCGGCGGCGCCGTAACGAAGCCGCCTGCGTTACTCTTTATTTCCCGCCAGGTTGTCGGATCCCGTTACGCGTCAACAATTTCGCGTCAAGAGTTTTTTTTCCCCGAACAGCCCGAGGGGTCATTTGGCCTCTGCTGTCGAACTGTGCGCCGACCCTCAAGTTTATGAGTATTATGGGATGTGTCGATGCTTCACGTGCGTTTAAAGTACATGTCGGCTGGATGTCAAACTCGGGAAGAAAGTGTGTTCACAGCTGCTTCCCTCATATTTCAGGCTCTGCTGTCATCCGACTCGCACAGGTAGAACACACACACACGCGCGCACACACACTCAAGTCGGCGGGGGTCCGATGAATCACCCGGTAACCTTTTCAACAATTCTTTCTGAGCCGTATCAGCAGCTGCGGCTCGGCTCGGCTCGTTCCGGAGCGTTTATTTATTTATTTTTTTTTTCATTATTATTTATTTATTTATTTTGTAATGAAACAATTGGCTAAAATAGTTTCAGGTCTGTTGTGGCTGCAACCAACAAATCAAGAACCTGCACTGTTGTTTTTTTTGTTGTTTGTTTTGTTTTAATGAAAATGATCCTGTTAAATCCTGATTATCGTACAAAAAAATTCTTCGATTTATTTACACGGCAACTTTCAGAACAAACGGCACCCCGGAGCGAGATTAGTGAATAGGAGAGAGACGAGACGACAATAGCTCGGTAATTGGGAATTAATTGTGATTAAAAACAATTTGAAATAGAAAAGTGCAAGAAAAAAAAAGATTTGAATAAGCTGCAACTGGAAAAACAACAGAAAGTGCCCTATAAATCAGTCTGTGTGTGTGTGTATGTGTGTGTTTGTGTGTCAGCCATTTCATTTTGTATCCGAACCCAAACAAGACACTCGTCCAAGGACGCCAGATTTTAGGAGCCGCCGCAAAAAAGCAGCGTAATCCAATTTAAGGCGGGGGGTTGAAGGTCGTAAACGCCGACATCGTCCGTCTGCCGTTTAACAAACGGAGGATCTCAAGTTTCCATCAGTGGGAAAAGCTTTGAGGAGGAAAAACAAACCAAAAAAAAAAAGGTCATAAAGGTTCAGTAAATGTTTTCCTTCCATCCAAACGTTCATTTCCTTCCTGCTCAGATGCTTTTAAAGTGTATTTGGGACGATAATCGGGCTCCAGCAGCCGAGCGCCTGATTGACAGATAAAGTTTCCCCTCCACCTGAGTATGAAATAAGAGTTTTTGGGTGTTTTATTCGTCTCTTTGAAAAGGTTTTGAGTTTTCTTGAACTGTGTTAAAGTGAGTTTCCATGAAAGGCGCACGATTCTCTGCATAATGAAAGACCTGGAGACGACCCGAGACTCTCCGGGGTTCGAGTCTGGCGCAGAGATGCTAATTGGTCCCCGTCGATCTCTTCTTTTTCCTCCTCTCCTCCTCTTCCTCTTCACTCCCTCTTTCCATCAGCGAGTGTGTGATGATAAAGCTCCTCCATCACAATGGAGGTTTTTTGGGGAGCGGGGGTGGGGGGGGCAGAGCTCGCGATGATGCCACTTTCAGGCAGGGAGATGGATCATCGGTGTGGGGGAGGAAAGTGAAAAAAAGATTGTCAGAGATGTGAGCTGTGATTGCACCGGAGTGTTACTCCGACTGCGTGAGTGCAGATACTAAAAATGGAACTTCGTATGGGATTTTTGTGTGCGCGTGTGATTTAAGATGAAAGTGAGTTGACATTTTTACCACAGCGACAGAGACGCGATAAAACTTTGACCGTTAATTGATTCTGCTTTTTTAGCTACACTTCCCCTTGTTAGCCTGATAGCTTTGTTTTTATCTTCTGCCATTATTTTTGGGTGGTATCTGACTGCACTCCGGCTCGCCTCGGCAAGGGTTCATTTAAATTTGGTGTACTCATATTATTGCGTACTCGCACGCCTACTTTATGTACTTCATGAGGCTACTTTTGAAACTGACAATCCATTTAGTTCTGACATTGAAGCTGCAGCACACCAGCTAGGTGAGCGTTGCCAGCGACAAAAAACGGCAACTGACCGCTCGAGTCAGCACCTGTGATGTCACGAATCTCACAACTTTAAGGTAACATTCAAACTACTTCATTCCCATGTGCTTAAAACTCCACTGTAGTTGGCTACTGTAGATATGGGCAATCTAGTCTACAGATGTGCCAGGTTTAGGATTCCTTGACTTCCTATTGGGTCTTATGGGTATCCTGCCCGCAGGCACCCTCCAACAAGGGGAATTTAAAGGTGTGATTGGTTGACCTCATGGCAGAAGCGTTGTTGACCCTCCTTGTTCTGCCAACAAAGCGTCTTTGACCTACCTTCGCCGCCTCCTCATTGGCGTGCAGTCTTCCAGAAGTAACATGCGTCGTCACATGTGTTTCCTGGGCTAATAAAGTGTTTCACATCAGAGACCTTTGCCCACATGACTGAATTGGGGTTGATGGGCTCCTCCTGGGTCGGACCTTATGCGGTCTTCCCAGAGTACCGCCAATCACAGAGCTGCTTTGAGGACAGAATGCAAAAGTCTGGTTGTATGGATGTCAAAGGTCCTGTTTGGTGGTAAGTGCACCGGTTCTACCTTGGTGAACATTGTCTTATTTGTGGTTGGATAGTGATATCTACTGTTTGACATGCCAATGGAGATACCTCTAATCCTCCAGCAAGTAGCAATGTAGCCCCCACTGCAGGAAAGACCACCTCCCAAGGCACCCATGAAAGGTGCAATCAAATATTCCCTCTCCAAGATGGTATTGCTGGCTAAAAACCAACAAGCCAGAGCGGAGCTTTGCACACCAGAAAATCGAGCCAAATCCGTGAGCGATTACAAGTACGGGGCCTCCAGCGGTGCATTCCTTTGTGACCGCAGAGAGTCCACGCTTCGGCGTCCCGGGGACTTCCATTCCCCGTTGCATGGTGTTGCACGCTGTTGTGTCATGGTTTACACGAAGGCCATTCCCTCCACCGAGGCGAGTCTGGGTGCGATCCA
The DNA here is from genome assembly GCA_903171835.1 of Mullus surmuletus. Classification (NCBI taxonomy): domain Eukaryota; kingdom Metazoa; phylum Chordata; class Actinopteri; order Syngnathiformes; family Mullidae; genus Mullus; species Mullus surmuletus. Next base: position 441,242 of record CAESWR010000053.1, on the reverse strand, counting down.
AACATTTCCACTTCAAGAACATTTAACTTTTGCAGAGGTCATGTGAGGATTTTGTGCCTCTCGAGAGATTCCACGTGCACAACTCCGCGTGTTACTAATTTCGCAATACGTACAGTCGGAGCAGCTCTGGCGGCGTTTGAGGGATTAAAGCGTATCTGTATGTATATCGCCGATTGATGTCACAGAGAACAATGTGTCCCCAGGCGAAAGACAGCTTTGTTTTGGCAACACTCTACAAGGCAAACCCAATCAATTTCCACGCCTTGGAGAGCAAGGAGCGCTGCGAAAACAGCTGCTTTCTATTTTACACATCACATGACCCCCATGTTGATGCAGCTCTCTTTCATCTTTCTTTTACATATCGCATCAAAGTGATTCCACGGAGCCTAATAAAACACAGATGGCAAAGTGACTTGATAATTTAGATGAAAACGCGACAAAATTAGCTTCTGTCTCGCAAGTTATTGATTCCGCGAAATAAAACTGGGTCCCATTTGTCACTGGAAAGGGCTTTAATCTCGGCAAATTCCCAGCGTGTGAGAAATGATGGTGTTGCGGGCTGCAGATTTGCTGTAAGTTATCACATTAGCCATGCATAAGGAAACTGGGTAAACAGTCTCGTCAGCCACGCAGACTTGGAGGGTCCATTTGTTTTCCAAAAGCGGGGCTGCCGAGAGAAGCCGTAATGACATTTCTGCTCTGCTCCCTCTCTCAGCACCTCCTTCATTCCTCCAATTTTGGGCTGCTTGATTTGTGTTTACATCTGCTGCTGTGTGACGGCGAGCCGCGAATGCTTCGGTTTGGGGGTCTTTTGCCGAATCAATACTGGCTCCTTGTCCCTGTTTTTCCGGGAAGAGGCAAACGAATATGCCACGCACAGAGAGGGTGGAGAAAAAAAACACATTTTAATGATTTTTGTCGGAAGATTATGGTAATTTGGGCTGCAGATCGGTTAATTGGCGGCTCTAAATTGCTCAGAGGAGTGAATGATCCTGTCATTAGATGTGTCAGCCTTGTGACAGACATATGCAACGTGTCAAAAGGGAGCTCTGACCTTTAACCCAAACTCAGCAGAGATGATTTAGAGCCTTTTCATTTTCAAGAGACAGATGAACGCACCATCAGAGCCTGTCATTAAAGGGTTTTTAAACACACAGTTTCACTCATCTCAAGTTATTTGTTTGATTGGCAGTACGTAAAACATTAATCTAGCTCATTCTGGATGCACATGAATAACTCCCACATCATGTCTTAATAATATGCACGGGCAAATCCTTGAAATGCAGCTCAATGTGTTTAAGAATAACAAAAAAAAGGTGACATAAATACAGAAACTAAAGGTAATTGTTGCAGGGAGTTTGATGCCACCCTCCCTCTGTATTGTTTCTCCCCGACTCCTTTATAAACGTATTCAAATTGTAGTTTAATGACATCTCTAATGACTTTCAGATGCATTGTGAGACACGAGAGCTAATCAGTGTTGATAATAAATTGTAATGCCAAGCACTTAATATGCTGATATATTCCCCAAATGCCCCGGGATAATAGATTGAGCCCTTGTGTGTGCTTTCCAAAAGATCGCTTGAAAAGTTGCATTAATTAGCAGCCATAAATTTAGTCTGCAACTTTGATAATGACCTTGCTCTTCGTCTTTGTCTTACGAGGATCACTGGACTTGCTGTGTTTCTGTTTTTAATAACAGTGGCAGCGCAGGTATCCCGCCATCAGCGTTATGCTAATTGCTCCGTCAATGCCAGAGTTGTGCCAGTGCGTTTAGTGAGCAAAACCTCTGTCATAGTTTCACGATCGGGGCATAAAATAAAATCACAGTCTTGGAGAATGTGAGTGAATTTGACCATGAAAAGTCACACATGTCATGTCAATCCCAGAATGCATTTCCAAAGTAAAAGATTCAAATTGAACCCGGCATTTTTGTGCATCGCTCCGATTACCTCAACCGTTGGAGTAGAGAAAAATATTCAATTAACAAACAATTATTTCCTGATTTTTTAAAGTTTTGTAAAAATGATGATTTATTTTTTCATGTAGAAATACGCATTTAATGCAACCATTTTACTAAAATAAGTTCCAATTGATGATAATTTGTTCAAAAGGAGGAGAAAGTAAAAAAAAGAAAGAAATTTGTGGTTTTCCATCCAACTATAGCTTGCCATCAGAAGGTGAATGATGTTGATTATAAACACATCATTTTTTATTGAAGTTATGATGAAAAGTGATTTAAAAAAAACTAAACTAATTCATTGTTGTTTACCATGTCGAGCCAAAAACTCACCTCGGCACCCTGAGCTCCGCCGCCAAACACTTGTTTCAGTGAATCTGCTCTCAGGTTGTCCGGTGAAAAGGGGAAATTTGGAGTATTCCTCAAAGAACCATCACAGCTCCTCATGCAGATGTGGCGCTCCGAGTACTCATTTGTGACACGTATGCATCATGGAAACCTCCTTTGAGTTCGCAACAGTTAAAGAGCAGCGAGCGTGACAGAATCGCAGAGTGCGAAGGATAAACCGCCGATATGGTACGAGCCAAAGACGAAGAGCGAGCCAGCGGCGCGCAGCAAAAAACACCCCGATGACTGCTCACCGCCATCTCACTCCATAAACGCCTCCGCTTTCCCCGAGAGGAATCATGTTTATTGTGACATCCGCCATTATTTCCCCTTGATGGAGGGACCCCGAGAATACAGGTGTTGTTGTGTTGTTGGTGGAATTAGCTGATTGCCAAGTGCCTCCGTGAGCGAACATTAAATCACGGCGCCATTCATCACTAATGCATTGCTGAGCTGGTGGAGATGCCCACAATCAATCATCTAAATGGGACGGCGAAGGCGTGGAGTGTGTTATTAAATGAGTTGTATCCGGTCGTAGCCTCGCCGCTCGGCTGGGGGAGCGGAACTTGCCGGGGAGGAGAACGTCTGACATCAAACCTGAGCAGAAAGGCAGGAGGGGGGGAACATTTTCCGTCTGCAGGGTTCGACCAGCTCTGTCCTCACAAGATAAGAAAGCCCCGCTCGTCTCCTCGCCGCATCAAAAGGAGCTCGTAGGCCATCCCCGACACGCGTTCCTCTGTCTTTCTTTGATCGTAAAAAATCGATCCACGGGACGAAAGAGTGAAGCCCGTGTCAGTTGCTCTTGGGCTACAAGTTAGTTTTTTTGTAGGTGGGGGGGGGGGATTGTTTACCTCAGCCAGGCGGTGAACTACAAAGCAGCAGGCAGGTCAGAGCAGGCAGGTAATAATTTGATCAACTGCAGCCCGGAGCAGCTGTTCTACATGATGGCTTTTCCCCCGGTGGCAAAACAGCTCCTTCCTATTACCGAGGAAGATTATAGAGAGCACATCAAACACGTCACGGGAGTGTGTGTGTGTGTGTGTGTGTGTGTGTGTGTGTGTGTGTGTGTGTGTGTGTGTGTGTGTGTGTGTGTATGTGTGTGTATGTGTGTTTGTGCGCTCTCTCGACAGCCCATGCACCCAATTCTGGCTTTCCATGTTTCCAGATTTATCCGCCCGTTCGGAGCTCGGTGTTTTGGATGGAGTACGAGAGAGAGGAGATGATTTGATGCTCGTGTAAACATGACGGCGGGCCGAGTCCGCGCCAAACGTTGAGGTGTGACGATGACGAGTCCCAAAATACTTAATTTTAGGAAAGCAATTTTGCTCACGATGTTTTTGTTTTTTTGTCGTTGTTTTTCAGCAGCATCACATCCATTATTATACCCACACAGCATCATTTTTTTCCCAATAATTGCATTTTATTTTGCAGCAGCAATCCAGTAGGGACATCATTTACTGATATTTGCTGCTCTGCGCTCTTAACGCCATCCGCCAAGCAAACACAATTACACACATTTATTACCTCCACCAATTTTCAATTTAGGCTTTGTTTCAGCGAGAAAAGATGACGATTTTTTTCTTACAAAACTGTATAATTTGGTGCCAGACAAAAGTAAACCCTCTAAAATGAACCGTAATGCAGTAGCTAAGTCCCACCCTTCCGTTCCCGGAACAAGGGTCCCCAAGAACAAATTTTGATGAATGAGAGTCATTGAGGAAATAACAATTAATTTCTGGTTTGAAGATAATTTTTCATGCAACAAGACGACAATTTAGCGGAAAGACGTTTGATAATGTTAGGTTTTGTGTGGCTCAGCATTGTGAACTACTGCTCTTTGCTGCTCTCGCTAGGAGTGATGGACGTGAGCAGCCACACTGAACCCTGGGACAGACATGGCCATCTCTCTGCTCCACTGCACCGCTTTGATAAGAGCATTGAAAGAGGTGAAAATCATTCTAAGTTGGGAGCATGTGGAGAGTTTCAGTTCTGCCAAAGGGGAGAAACCGAGCGAAAGAGCGATGACGTGACATCACATACGCGTCATGTCGTCTTTCTCATTGTGTTTTCTCTACAGCCTTCAACTAAAGCATGTGCACAATAAACGGTCAAACTCTCGACATGAAAGACTATCATTTAAATCCACAAACAACATGTGTAATCCAGGGCATACAGTATAACTCCAGTGAAACCCATTCATTTTTTATGATCTCAAAAATCCCGCGGCGCTCTATTGGAAGGGGCGGGATTTCAATACCTGTTTTAATCATGCTAGGTAAGCACTATGCTAACCCGGTAGCCACACGGCTGCAGTAGCAAACAGCTACAGTGGGGTTAGCGATTAGCATAGCATTAGCACAGTAATACAAAACCAAAGTGGTAATAAAGGTTAAACTATCTGTTGCTATCTACTTTTTTAATCAAGGAGTTAAAAAGGCAACCCACTTTAAATGAGGAAAATCAAAAGATGCCAAATTTTGGACGTATGAAATCTAACTGGGGTGAAGTCGTAAATAAATGATGCGCTGAGCAGCGTTGAGGTTGTGATTGAGAGCCTCCTGAGGTACGGATGGCAGAGCCGTGTTTGTGGGGTTGCGAGGTAACTGCAGTGATCAGTGCATTTCCAATACTAACAAGCTTCACTTGGCTTTAAAGCAGGGTGTGTAGCCATGGCAACCTGTGATGAAAATCCAACCTCCACCCGTGCAGTTTATGCTCCAGACAGGAGTTTGAAATGTAAAGCCTCCACCAACCCCCCCCACCCTCCCCCCCAAAAAAATCAAAATCTCCAGCTGCAGCTCCAGGGAGAAGCATCAATGCTCTTGCTGTCTTGTAAAAAGTGAATAAGTTCAGCAGTTTTTGGATCATTTTTGGACGAATTCTGAAGCATTGTTTCACCTGAGGTTCACAGTGTTCCAAGACGAACCCCCCCACCCCCTCCCCACCCCCCCCCAAACCAAACAGAGGAGGAAGAAAGCATTGTTATTCAGGAGACACTGCCTGTTTCTGCGTCGGGCTACAATGAGGATCCACTTTAAAGACAGCTTTAAAGTGGAAATTTACATACATAGAATTAAAGTTTTTTGCCTCTATGTCCCAGCGCTGGTTGATGCAGCACCAGTGTCGGGGCTCGGGCGGGGGGGGGGCTGGGTGTGTATCCAGGAGGGAGATCGGCAGCAATGTGTGTGTCTGTCTGTGTGTGTGTGTGCGTGTGTGGTGGGAGATCAATCAAAAGCAGCCAAGTAAAACAAAGTGCCCCCTCTGTTGCAGCCGAGTGAGGTGATTGAACCCGACATGTTTTATTATAAGTCGCGGCGCCCGGCTCTATACTTCACCACCAATTAAGGCCTCTCACCTTTTTCAATCTTGACCTACGCGGGATGGATTTTCTCTCTCCGCGCACACTGATGAGATCTGAATCTGACCTGAACCGACCCGAATCCCCATATCGGACCCCTCAGGTCAGACACATCACACTGCTGATTTGAGGTGGTTAGCCTCGCTTGGCCTCGGACCCCAGTTTGTTGACTGTCTGCCGTCTGCACCTTCATCTTCACCATGAACTGCAGCGCCGGAAAAAGAAAAAAAAAGCCAGAAGTGCAGACTATTCCTGCTTTTTTGTCCCGACGGAACGAGAGAGACGTGCAAACAAACTCCTTGCTCGGAGGTGGACGTTTTTATTTGGAGAAGCTGATGTGTTGTTTGGGAGAAAAACAAATTCAATTTGGAGGGGAAGTAAACAGTTTAAATCAAAGCCCAGAAAAGAACTTTCCTCACAACCCACAATTCTCTGCCATTATGACTTTTTCCCCCCAAACTTTCTGTCTGGGATACAGCCTGAATATCCATCCATTATCTATAGCGCGAACCCCCCCACAGGCAGGCTGGATTCGGCCTCAGCCGTCATTGGTTGAGACAGACAACCCATACACACCTACGGGCCTCCACCTCAAATAAGCAGCGTAATGAGGGAACCGGATCGCACATATAGGAAACAATGGAGCGCTGCGAGGCCACAGTGCAAACCACCTTACTGCAACTGCCTTCCACCCAACTGAACATACATTAACACTTAAAACTCTTTGTATAATCGCCTGTTTCTATGTTGTTTGACATTAAACAGCATGAAAGACCATTATTGAGCTCTTGAACATGTCCACTGTCAGCATCCAATACAGAGATCCATCAAGACCAGCATTCAGGCTTGGTGACTCATTTCTCCAGCACAGTTGGAATAATCACAGATGACATAAGTGCTGCACAAGCTGAGATCAAATCAACAGAGAAATCAGAAAGTGTTTCGGTAATTACATGAACAAGTGGACTGTTCAGACCACAGAGAAAGCCGCGCCTGAGCCCGGTTGTGACCCTTGCTGTTGACCTCGGTGGAGTCTGGGGTATAGAGATGGAAGATGTCAGCCAGGCAAGGTGGTGACATCCAATTAGCTCCATTTGTACAGCTCTTGATAGGTACATCACATTACATCACCTCGTTAACCCAGTCACACTCACACTGATGGCGGAAACCACCGTGGAAGGTGGTGGTTTCCTCTCGCCCAAGGAGCTTCACCAACACCTTCTTCATGGCACTGCTGTTGGACCTGGAGCAGCAGTATGTCTTTCTTTTCCTCCCGCCAATGATCGCTCCGTCGCTGCGCCGAGCACAGACTCCAGCCTGTCGCAGACATCAGGGGCCGCTGTTCATTTTCTGGCCTCCGGATGAAGAGGCCAGAGAGCGCTGCATCTTTAATTGGAGAAAACGCTCGGACGCGGCACTTTTTCAGCATTTCTTTCTTATCACTACTGGTACAAATCCAAAGTTCTTACTGTTGTAGATGCAAATCTGGTACATCGATCCTTCTTTCCGTTAGCACGTTAGTATCACAACCCGCTGCTGCTTTTTGTGCAAATGCAGCAAATTACTCAGGACAAGACAAAGTGGTCAGATAACACAGGGTCACTCAAATAATGACTACTCTTTTAGATAATCTTGGCATCACTTTAAACCCAATCATTTGCTCAAATTCAACAGTAAATTTGACAATAAATGAATAACCATCCTATGCAAATTAAGGTAAGGTAATATTAATAATTTAAGCCATTATTGCCCTTTTTCCCACTTTTAATATCTTTTTCTCCTAGTAGTTATCTTTGCTTCGCCTCCTCCTGTGTTAATCAATAGCCAGCCTCCAGAGTGTGATACAGCTCCAGGTCCAACTTAATGAGCTCATCAGGTCCAGGTCAAATCCATCTGGCTGCTCGGATGGAGATCGGCTCCTGGAATAAATGTATTTAGTCCCCAGAAGTCATATCCGCAGTCATTTGTAACCGCTACCAGTGTCTACAGTCCGTCAGCGGGGATTCGTGTGCTGCCCACCGCCTCATTAAGAGACATTCGCAAAGGGAGCTTGTTGTCAAAGAATAGCTTTCTATGCCTTCACTAATTGCTTTCGCCCAAGCACCAAAGATAATAAGAAAGTTTGACAAATGAAACAGTCACGGTGGCGGCTATGATGTGAGGGAAGAGTCGTTGACCACGAGAAATTGTTTGCTGTGGTTCACGTTTGTAGATGACTTGGCAAACTTGTGTGTTCCCCTGGGAAGAGTTTCTGCTCTGTTTCACAAAACCAAAATAGGTCAGTAGATGGAGACATCAAAAAGGATGGGAGTATTTTCGCTCGCTTGCCGAACGCTGGGGATTTGTTAGCAGCAACAAAGCTAGCCAGTGCAATGGGCAGAAAGCTAGCAAGACTCAGCTAGCTTAACAAAATAACACACCAGCCGAAGTAGCTTTTGGGCATTTAAAACAATTTTTTGTTGATGTTGTGAAAATGAAATGAGCTTAAATAACATTGGAGCAGTGTGTCAATGCTATGGTAAAGTTTGGCCCAGGGTTAGACTCGAAAACTCTCCAATTTGGGTTACAATCACATTGAAGTCTAAGGCTTAAAGGAAGTTTAATTTCTTGCAGTGTTTGTTCATGCCTCTGCTTGCAGATTTTCTTAGTCTATAACGACATCATCTGATTTCTTTCTTTCCTCTGGTCACAGTGATGTATGTTGCTTGAAGGTATTTGTTGCTAAAACATCTATATCATTTTCACTACTTGCTTCTTACTATAAATTGATTTCCTTAAGACACCTCACTAATTACTGGGTTCATGCTGAAATACTGATAAACAACACACGCCAGTGTGGTTTTAGAGACCCAAAAATCAATTATGCGCATCAATTCTTAATATTACATTTCACAGATCTCATACTTTACTAAAGAAATCAAAATAATAATTAAAAAAAGGATTATGCTTTGGTATATTGTAAGTGCATTAGTGATCTTACTAAATGGAATCTACAGGCTGCATTATGAAAGCCTCTATTTTCAACCATTGCCGAGACTTAAATAAACAAGAGTTTTTCTTTGTAGAGATTTAACAGAATTCCCTGGAAATATACTCTTAATTTGATTTAAAGTTAGGCAACGCGGGACACAATCATTGAGCTTCCTCATCCTCATCTATTATCAAAGCATCACCGGTACTCTTTGAGCAAAGCACTTCCCTCTTTACAGATTCACAGTGCAGCTTTTTTGGACAGAAAAGATTGAAAGGAGGACGTATTTAACAAGTTAGCCTGCCAAATTAAAGTAAAATAAGAAGATTGATTGATAAGATCATTTGGCCCCGCCCTCTGTTTGATGACCCTTTTCGCAGTAGCAGAGATCCCCTGCTTTCCCAGCTGATAAAATTCAGAAATGATTAAAAAAAAATCTGCGTTCCGCTTCCTCCCACGCACATTTCCGTCTGCCATCTCCATCCACACCTGCCTCGGTTCCTCAAGCGACTCTGTGGCAACCGGGGGCAAACACCGCAAACACCGTCACCTGTCACGAGAGAAACTTCCAAGACTTCCTGTCTGTCGCTGAGCGCGCCCGGTGCAGTTGATGTATAATTAATTCTGTTGCATGTCTCTCTGTAAGAGGCAGGTTGTCTGTCACGAGACATCTGGAGGAAAAACAAAACGGCGATGGTAAAAAAAAAAAAGCGCGACCTTGTCATCTCGATCCCCCGGCAGTCTGGTGCTCTCTGCCATCCTCCACCGCTCTGCTCATTTGGCCTTGTTTTGCTTCCCTTTTAATTGGGCTGCCGATGATTGTTAAAAGAAAACAAAACAATACCATTTGCCTTCTTTAGTGAGTGGCAGGAAATGCACGAGCCGAGGCGTGGGATGGCGTCGAGGTGTGCATGTGAGTGCGCAGCCACATGCGAACACGTGTGTGTGAGTATGAATGCTGAGAGCGTCTCGGCTCACGCGGCGCAGAAGTAAACAAAAGCCAACAGGCCATATGTCTCCTAGCAGGTGCTGCTCGCTGCCAAAGTGCCTGAAATCCTCCAGATGCCATTCCACTGCTGCTGATATTTATTCTCAACATTGCTTGTGTCCCTTTGATTGGTTATGACTTCACATTGTGGGGATTAAGTCGTACACGCTCACTGTGTTTCACCGGTGAGATTAACAACAAATCAATCCGGGCGCACGGCTTTGCTTCCCGTTGCTCCCGACGGTGGGAACTCTTCTGCTTTTGAGGCCCTGCTGGCTGTCTTTGACACAGCAACACAAATGGCTGTTGACCAACTGCCTTGCTCTGGGTTTCTGCTAATGAGAAAGGCAGCCGGCCCAGTCACTCCTCACCTACAAATATTTTGAACACTGCAATTACTATCCACCGCCCTCACACCCATGGAAACACATAAGCAAAACAATATGTTCCACTTCCACTCACAACGTGAGACTGCACTGACAAAAACAAGACCTTTTTGTGGACAGACTTTGCTGGGACCCATGTGGCAAAACATCTACTGATCCAGCTGCACAACTTTTGTACATCGCCAGCTAACAGGAAGTTAGCCTCATAGATGTCCAGGTAAGAAATACTGCAGTCTTGCTGAACTGAAGCCCCGTTTCCAGCTGGCATTAAGTTGTGTTTTGGGTGATGGGACGGAAGTGGGA